>PVKE010014854.1:10229-34401 GCA_004027555.1 Craseonycteris thonglongyai
AAGTAACCCATAGAGAAGGACAATATGATTTCAAGAGATAGCAAATTTTAATATTCAAATACCCAATTTTCAAGAACCCCCCCCCCCAGAGTATACAATGAAACAAACAAACAAAAAAATGTAGCACTTTTGAGGGAAACTGGGATGGCTCCGTTGGTTAAGCACTTCATTTGCAGCTCTAGGGACCGAGGATCAAATCCTGGCCCTGGCCTGTGAGGAGCCATATGCTGAGCTGGGGTGTGCTTCCCACGCAGAAGCTCCCAGTTCAGTTCTTGACCCCCCTCTCTGGTTTGGCCCCTGGCTCAAGGGGCCTTGCCTCCCATGCAGGAGGCCCCCAACCCAGTCCCCACCCTTCATGGCCCCCACCACCTGCATGGAATAATCCCATGTTGAAAAATTGATGATGTACAACTATAGAGACTACTCTTGGCCCTCCCCCTTCTCTCTGACTCTCTCTGTCTCTGTCTGTCACTGTCAAAACAATAAAATAAATCTTTAAAGAAATATGGCACATTTAAAGGGAAAAAATGATAGAAACTGCTTCTAAGCAAGCTCTGACATTGGACTTATTAAACAAAGACTTTAAAATAGTTTTCCTAAATATGCCCAAAGGCCAACTACTATAATAGACAAATTAAACATGGACAAAAATTCGTGTAAGCATTTGTCCAAGGAAGATATACAAATAGCCACCAAGTGCACAGCAAGATATTCAACCTCACTAACCATCACTAATTAAGATAATGTAAATTGAAAACACCACAATTAGTTAATTGATTGATTAATCAAGCAATTAATTTATACAATTTGCCTAAGCAACACACCTGCCCTAGCAATAGTGGTATGTTGTAGAATGAAGAAAAAAGTCTCTTTCTAAAAAATACATACAGTCTAAAGTACAGATTTTAAATTTAGGTTACATTGGATAGACTTTGGAGAGTTTGTATACTTTCTAAAATTGTACCTAAAGGTTACTCTTTTCTGTGGAGGTCTCTATAACTTTCATCCCATTCTCAATAATAACTGTGACCTAAAAATTAATAAAAACCAGTGGTCTGGAAGGCAAGAAAGCATCTACAGAACAACAAGACAATATGCTAGAAGGAGCTACATTGTGTCCATTTGGGGAGGTAGAGAGGGGATACACCCTACATGCAATTAGGGTGAATAACCAGGTGTTAACTGCCTAGAAATATATATATATATCAGGAGTAACTGATATAAAGTATTTTTGATGTGGAGAAAATACTTGATTGTCATCTTTATCTACTTTGAAGAGCTATTCCATATCAGATATAGTATTTTTTTAGAGTCTTTTACTAGCTTTTGGAAAGAGGATAGTGACATACTTGTGTTATTGGGTGGCACATCTTGCAAGTGTTTTGCCATACCACTTATTCCTCACTGAAGTTATAACTGTGGCTCACCACCTAGTTGGTTTATACTCTTGGACTGCCTTCTTTTCACAAGGTATCTTCTAACCTCAGGGGAGAAGTGATTTCAGGGCAGGCAGTATTTGTATTTGATG
The DNA here is from genome assembly GCA_004027555.1 of Craseonycteris thonglongyai. Classification (NCBI taxonomy): domain Eukaryota; kingdom Metazoa; phylum Chordata; class Mammalia; order Chiroptera; family Craseonycteridae; genus Craseonycteris; species Craseonycteris thonglongyai. Next base: position 11,758 of record PVKE010014854.1, read on the forward strand.
ATCCATGTTCTCAAGGAAAAGGATTAAAGATTCTAAATACTGATGTCTTTCATGGACTAATGGAAAACACTAATAAACTATTAAAGTTAAGTTCACTCTGAAGATTGATTGAATTGCTACATTTCTTCCTTGAGGTTTCAGACCTACCTCCATGTTAAGGCTTCAGTTTATGACATTGTCATAATATCTCTCATTCTGCATTGCCCTAGGTATTTACTTTAACTTTTAATCAAAATACTTGGAGTGGGAGGACGTATTGAGAAGATGCTCTTCTTACATAAGAATTCTGAAAGAAGGTTGTTTCAAGGAATGCAGTGACCCATTATACACAAAGACTCTCTTTGGCATATCAGCTTGGTCTTTATGTTTACCCCTCATTGGGGCAGTATACATGTTTCAGTTCAGGTGTCACCTGAGGGGGGGCAGGGAGTGGGCACCGGATATATGGTGATGAAAGGGGAGCTGATTCTGGGTGGTGGGCTCATGATGCAATGCATGGGTGATGTGATGTGGGAAAAAAAAGAAAAATAAAAAATTTTTGAAAACTTAGATAAAATAGACAATTTTTTACCCAAGATGTGATAATAATAGCCTTTTATTATTAAAGAAATTAAAGAACTTTCTACAAAGAACATTACAGGCCCAGGTGTCTTCAATGCTGAATAAAAACCATTTTGGAAAACAAAACAAAACCTGATATACAACTGTGGAGACTGCTCTGTGTCCACCCCCTTCTCTCTGTCTTTCTCTGTCTCTATCAAAAACAATAAAATAAATCTTAAAAAAAGAACTGCTCTGATACTAAAACTACACAAAATATTATAAGAAAAAAACCAACAAATCAATATTTTTCATGAACAAAGGTGGAAAAATTCTGAAAATTTTAGCAAATCAAAAGCAATTGTATAATAAAATAATTTAATCAAGTGGGTTTTATCCTTGAAATGGAAGGCTGTGTTAATGTCAGAAAATTAATCATTATCAATTCATCATATTAATAGATGAAGAAACCACCTATAATTTAATCTCAGTAGATATAGGAAAAAAGTTGTTGGTAAAATCCAACATCCATTTTTGATAAAAGCTCTTAGCAAATGGGAAATAAACTACAATAAGAGACAAAAAGAACAGTAGATAATCATAAAGGGATCAATTTAAAAGGAGGACATCACTTTTGCAAACATTGATGTACCCAACATTGGAGCATCTAAATACATAAAAAAAATATGACAGACATAAAGGCAGATATCAACAGTAACCCAATCATAGTAGCAGACTCTAAAATCACTGATACCAATGGACACATCTTTCAGAAAGAAAATCAATGGCCTTAAATGATACACTAGACCAAACAGATTCAATCAATATTTTTAAATCACTTCATTTCAAAGCAGCAGAATATACATTCTTTTCAAGTGCTCATGTAACATTTTCTAAGATAGACCACATGTTAGGCCACAGAGAAAGGCTCAGTAAATTTAAGAAGATTGAAATCATATCAAGTGTCTTCTCTGACCGTACAGAAATTAATTATAAGAAAAAAACCCCTAAAATACATAGAAATGCATGAAAACTAAATAACATGCTACTGAGCAATAAATGGATCTACAATGAGATCAAGAAAGAAATCAAAAGATATCTTGAGACAAATAAGAATAAAAAATCAAAATCTATGGTACACAGTGAAAGTAGTCTTCAGAGGGAAATTCATAACAATGCAAGCAAAAATAAGAAAAATCTCAAATGAACAGCGTAAACTTACACCTAAAGAAATAGAAAAGAACAGCAAATGAAGCGCAAAGTGAGTACAAAAAAGAAAATAATAAAAATTAGAGCAGAAATAAATGAAATAAAGAGTAAAACTATAATACAAAAGATCAATAAAACCAATATCTAATTTTTTGGGGGGATAAAAAGACAAATCTTTAACCAGACTCATCAAGAATAAAAGATAGAGAACCCAAATGACAGAGGAGAAGTGACAAAAAGCATCACAGAAATACAAATAATTATAAGAAATTACTATGTGCAATTATATGCCAAAATATTGAACAAACTGGAAGATATAAATAAATTCCTAATTATGTACAATCTACAAAGGCTGAGTCCAGAAGAAACAGAAAATCTAAACAGACAATTACTAAAAATGAAATCAAATCAGTAATCAATAATCTCCCAACAAATAAGAGTCCTGAGCCATATGTCTTCACAGGTGAATTTTACCAAAAATTAAAAAAAAACAACAAATAAACAATTCTTCTCCCCAAACTATTCTTAAAAATTCAAGAAGAGAAAGGACTCCCAATCGTATTTTATAAGGCCACAATTACCCTGATTCTAAACCAGAAGAAGACATGACAAAAATAAATAAATAAATAATAAATAAATAAACCTATAGACCAATATCCTTAAAGAACGTAAATGCAGAAATTCTCAACAAAATATTTGCAAACTGAATTCAGCACTACATTAAAAATATTGTACTTCCTCATCAACTGGGATTCATTCCAAGGATGCAACTTTGGTTCAATATATGTAAATCAATTAACATGATACACCATGTAAACAAAATTAAAAAAAATTATATGGTCATATCAATAGATGCAGAAAAAATACTTGACAAAATTCAGCATACATTTATGATCAATTCTCAGCAAAGTAGAAATAGAGAAAACATATCTAAATGTAATAAAGTTTATATATGACATACCCACTGCTAATATCATACTCTATGGGGAAAAGCTAACAGCTCCTTATGATCAGGAACAGGACAAGAATGTCTACTGTTACAGCTCTTATTCAACATAGTACTGGAAGTTGTAGCCACATCAATCATATAAAAATAAATAAATAAAATGCATCCAAATAGAATAGAAGTAGTAAAACTTATTATTAGCAGGAGACATGATATTATATAGAGAGAACCCCAAAGATTGAACCTCAAAACTATTAGAACTAATAAATAAATTTAGTAAAGTAGCAAGTGGCAAAATTAATATTCAGAATATGGTTGCACACTTACACACTAATATTGAGTTAGCAAAAAGAGAAATTTAAAAAAATTCCCATGTATAATTTTATAAAATAATACCTAGAAATAAATTTAACCAAAAAAGTAAAAGAACTGTATTTAGAAAATTATAAAACACTGAAGAGAGAAATTAAAGGTGACACATATAAATGGAAACATATATTATGCTCATGGATAGGAAGAATTAATGTAGTTAAAATATTCATTCTACCTAAAGCAATCTACAGATTTAAGGCAATCCTTATGAAAATACCATTGGCATTTGTCACAGAACTAGAACAAATAATTTTAAAATTTATATGGAAACATAAAAGACCTAGAATAGCCACAGTAATCCTGAGAATAAGAACAAAGCTGAAAAAATTATACCAGATATCAAATTCTACCACAGGTCATAGTTATCAAAACTGTATGATATTGTCATAAAAACAGACACATAGATCAGTGGAATAGAATAGAGTCCAAAAATAAATCCATGCTTATATGGTCAAGTAATCTATGATGAAGCATAGATTAATCTATGTCTGGGTAAAGACAGTCTACTTAATAAATGTTGCTGAGAAAACTTGACAGATTTATGCAAAAAAAAAAAAAGAAAGAAAAGAAAAGAAAAAGAAAAAAACCAATAATACTGTTGGACAACCTACTTATATCATATACAAAAATAAACTTAAAATGAATTAGTCTTAAATATAAGACCCAAAACCTTAAAACTCCTAGAATAAAATATAGTAAGTAACCTCTCAGACATTATCCTTAGTAATATTTTTAACAATATATCTCCTTGGGCAAGTGCAACAAAAGAAAAAATAAACAAATACAACTACATCATACTAAAAAGTTTTCCATAGCAAAATAAACCCATCAAGAAAATGAAAAGTCATCCCACTGAATAGGAGAAGATATTTGCCAATGCCAATGATGCATCTGATAAAGAATCAATAGTCAAAATTTATAAGGAACTTATACAACTCAACACCAAAACAAACAAACAAACAACCTAATTAAAAAATGGGGGAAAAAAAGATGGCGGCATGAGAGGAGAATGCTGATAACTGCCTGGGAATGGACTTGTGAACAGAGGGGAATCCACGGGGGAAATCCTAAGAAGCAACCTCAGCTAAGAGAACCATACAACGCAGAACAATACCCAAAGGTTAGAGCAAAAAGGGGAGAGCGGGAGAGGGAAGGGGGAACAGTGTTTCAGGGACAGAGACTCGGAGTGCGGCCAGGGGCTGGCAAAAACAAAGGGGGACTACAGCAAGGTGACCAGACGTTCCGCTTGGCGGGACAGTCCAGATTTTTAACAATTTGTCCTGCATCCTGCACTGTTTTAAAGAAGTCCCGATTTTTGGAAAGAATGCACGACAAGCTAGGGAATGGCAGGAGAACGGGAAGGGAATATACGGTTTTTGGTGGCCATGTGGCTATTTTGCCAGGATATAAGTTTTATATTATTTTTGTTAATTTTATAATGTTAAACTTTAATAATAACAAATAATTGTTGAGAACTCATTATCGAGAACTACTTATCAAAGTTCGCATTGTTGATCAGTTGTTAGAATTCGACCATCATTATTTGGACTTAATGAACAATGGCATTTTTTGGCATTGGCAACGATGAAAACAGTTTGCAACTGTCTCTCAGATGATACACATCGTACTCCATGGTAGTGCTAGTTAATAAGTGATCTCAACAAATCAGCTATTCAGAAAATTTAGGTAAGTAATTTATTTATTTATTTCATAAATACATAAATTTTCTTGAATTTAGCAGACAGTACTCATATTATTTATATTTTATAGTGGCGGCAAAAAGTCTAGCGCCGGCCTTGAAAGTGACACTTACGACTTACGTTACAGCAAATTCAGAGGAAAAATAATACAAGTTAGTATTGTTATTATTTAGAAAGAAATATAAGATTACAATTAAAATAATTTAAAAAATATAGTTACTTTATAACAATCAAATTAATTTAATTTATAAACTAACAATAAAATATGTTCATGTAATTATGTAACTACTTACTGTGTTTTTAAGCAATATGTATATAATAGTTTATAATATAATTTGAAATTATTATTTTTAGATTTTTAACATAATGAGTAAGAAAATAGGACGCAAATTCAATGATGATCTAAGAAGTGAATTTCCTTTTATTAAAAAAACCAAAAGCAATTACATGGTAAAATGTAAGAAATGTAATGGTGAATTTTCTATTTCCCATGGCGGGAAGAATGATATTTCAAAGCACTCGAAGACACAGAAACATAAAAGATATTTAAATACTGCTGCATCTTCCTCCAAAATACAGGAATTTTTTTGGAAAACAACTTATGGAGACGAAGAAAAGAAATTAGCATTAGCAGAAGGACTTATGTCTTTTCATACTATTAATCACAATCATTCATTCAGATCTATGGACTGTACATCACAAGTTGTCAAAAAGTTATTCAACAAAAAATTTGCCTGTGCTATAACAAAATTCGAGGCAATTGTGTGTAATGTGTTTTTCTCATATGCATTTTCAGAATTAAACAGAAATCTAGAAAAAATTAATTTTATATCCATATACTGTGACACATCTAATCATAAGGATATAAAGTTATTTCCAACCACAATTAGATTTTTTGACTCAGAAACTGGAATAAAAATTAGAATTTTAGATTTTGTTTCTTTGCCCAGCAAAACTTCTGAAACAATTTTCAGTTCCATTATTAATATTTTGGAAAAAAACAATTTAAAACATAAAATAATTGCATATTGTGCAGACAACACAAACACAAATTTTGGAGGGAAAGCGAGAAGAGGTACAAATAATATTTTTTAAAAATTAAACAAAAACCTTAATCAAAACATTATTGGTGTTGGTTGTGCAGTGCACATAACACATAATGCCATTCAAACAGCTGTTGACTTGTTGCCCGTAGATGTGGAAAATATTGTTATTAAAATATATTCTTATTTCTATATATACACTGTGCGCGTTGAAATGCTTAAAGAATTTTGTGAAACTGCGGAAGTTGAATGTCAGAAAATACTTGGATACAGTAAAATGTGCTGGTTAGCTCTTTTGCCAGCTGTCGAAAGAATTTTGAAAATATATGATCCTTTGAAATCCTACTTTCTATCACAAGATAAATGTCCTAGAATTTTAGAAGAGTTTTTGAAAAAGAATCTTCAAAAATTTGGCTAGAGTTTGTACAAAATCAAGCAGCTCTTTTTCAAAATGCTATAAAATTATTGAAGGTGACAAAATTTCGGCAATCAAAGTAGCAAATGAAGTTAATAATTTAAAATTTCAGTGTCAAGTGGTTAGAAAATAATTTTCTTCCATTAACTATCTGTAATAGTATAAGCCAGCTAGAAGAACAAGGTGCAATAAATCGTGCAGATATCATGAATCACGTTAAAAAGTTTTATAGCAACTGCATAGATTATTTAGAAGAATGGACGGTACATTACAATAATATTGAACATTTTTGTTGGGTTACATTAAAACAAGAACTTAAATGGAATGTTGTGCAAAAATCATTCGATCATATTACTCAAAATTTCTCATATAGTAATATTTCCAAAAATGATCTTTTTAATGAGTTATCATTATTAAAAATATATATTGATAAGGAAAAGGTTAAATCTTGGGCATCAGAAGAAATCACAATAGAGAACAAATGGTTAGAAATATTTCATCATTTTGAAACAAACCATGTTCTGTACAATAATGCACTAAAAATTGTGGAATACGTGCTGTCCTTACCAGGAACTAATGCTGTGACTGAATGTGTTTTTATGGTAAATAAAGTGTAGACATCAGAAAAATTGTAAGTGTTGAGACATTGAAAGCCATTTTATGTGTGAAATATAATTTAACAAATTCTTGTGAAAAATTTCATGACCTTTTAAACAGCGACAGCAATCTACTAAAAAAATATTCACTCAAATGAGAAATATGCCAAAGAATAAAATAATACTATACATAATTTTTTAATGTATTATATTTGTAAATTGTACTTATGTTAAAATTAAAAAATATATATTACAATACTATTTTTGCGTTCTATGAAAATTTTTGTTGCTCCATATAGACCAATTTTTTAATCAAGAACCCCCTCACCCCGGTCAATGGTGTCCTGCTTTACCAATGTTAAAATCTGGTCACCTTACCCTAGGGTCAAAGTGGAGCTGGATTGAGGGCGGGCTTGAAGCTGAGACCTAGGGAGCATGGAAACCCCACAAGACCGTGGACAATTTAACATCCGAACTCAAGGGACAGCACGCAGTGCCCTAATCAGATCACGGAGCCTAAAGTGGAACAGGGACTGTGGAGCACTTCCTGGTGTGTGGGGTGAGAGCAGGGCACCAGCCCAAAACAGCTCAGCACCCCTGATTTATGGAGGAGATTGACAGTGAGGAAGCACCTTCTGAAGACAGAGCTCTTGGAGTGAGGGCTGGGGCTTGAATGGACACAGCTGCATTAGACGTACTTAGAGTGAATCCGGCGGTTTCAACAGAGCCGGGAGCACAGAGCAGCGGCTGGGCGAGCTACGGCCTGTGCTCACAGGGCTTTAGCGACTCGCCCACTGGACTGCTGCAGCACCGCTGCCTGTGCATGAGACCGGCTTTCGGCGCCGCACCCACCAGGTTACTGCAGCACCGCTGCCTGCTTGCTAGCATGCAACCGAGCATTCAGCACCCTGCCCACCAGGCCGCTGGGGTGCTGCAGCCCGCCTGCGCAACGGGGCTGCCGACTGGGATGCCACGGTGCCAACACCCGCGGGCAGGATTGCGTGGCCTACCGGGTCTCTGCAAAGCCCCAGCCCATCCAAGCACTGCCCTGCAGGCACAGCTCACAGACACAATTGAAGGAGGGGTAGCCAGGCGGAGGAGAGAGAGACCAAAGCTCCTGCACCCAGCCCCCACTGAAACACCAGCCCCCTGCTGAAAGAGGAATCTGCTATTGTGTCTCAGGCCCGCCCTAGCTCCTACTCACATGCCCCACCCCCGCCCGCAACTTCACTACCCTGCTATCTAGCAGTTAAGACAGCAACGTGAAGTGCCTCAGGTCACAGAAGCTGTCTGCTTCCCTCACCCCTCTCCCAAAATCTCCTTCTCCCACAACTGAGCCCAAAAGAAAAAATAAAGAGAAGCCCATCTGATAGGCAAACCCCCAGAGGGAAAATATACTCATGCCTAAAGCAAAAAGAACCACATCAAACACAACGCACACCTCAGAATCCAAAGCCGCTCCAGAAGATCAGGTGCATTCTTTAGTAAAGGACCTTCCACACTTGGAATTAAATCTAAGTGAAACAGAATTCAGGGCTGCAATAATCAAGACACTCAGAAAGCTCACTCAATGCTGGCAAAGTACCCAGACACAGTTAAATGACCTCAACAAGAAATTTTCTGAGCGAAATGAGTACTTTACCAATAAAATTGAGAAGCTAGAGCAGAACCAAAAGGAACTCCTTGAAATGAAAGACATCATGGGAGAGCTGAAGAAAAGAACTGACCAGCACATAACAGGGGTACCAGAAGGAAGTGAGATGAAATCTTCTCAGAGTCTACTAAAACAAGTAGTGGATGAAAATTTTCCTAACCTGTGGAAAGAATTAAAGCCCCAAATCCAAGAGGAAATCAGAAGACCTAACTACCTAGACCCTAACAGATCTTCTCCAAGTCGCATTGTTCTGAAGATGACAAAAACCAAAGACAAGGAAAAAATCCTCAAGGCTGCCAGGGAAAAACAAAATATAACTTTCAAAGGAAAAACTATCAGGCTGTCACCAGACTTATCAGCAGAAACTCTGCAAGCCAGGAGAGAGTGGAGGCCAATCTTCAAAATATTAAAAGAGAGAAATTTCCAGTCAAGAATCAACTATCCAGCAAAATTAACCTTTATATATGAAGGAGGAATGAAGGCCTTTTCAGATATACAGAAGCTGAGGGAATTCTCCAGCTCAAAACCGGCACTCCAAGAAATACTGATGAAGGCTATTCAGCCTGAATCAAGAAATCAAAATAAATGGAGAAAAGTTGGGACAACAAAAAAATAAAAAGGAAAGAAGAAATGGATACAGGATATCCTCATATATCAATCATCACCCTGAATGTAAATGGACTGAACTCATGAATAAAGAGGCACAGGGTAGCAGACTGGATTAAAAAACAAAATCCAAACATATGCTGCCTACAAGAGATACACCTCAGCCACAGGGACAAACATAGACTCAGGGTAAAAGGATCGAAAAGAATACTCCAGACAAATGGCAATCAGAGAAAAGCAGGAGTGGCCATACTGATTTCTGATGAAAAAGACATCAGGATAAAAAAATAATAAGACATAAAGATGGTCATTACATCTTGACAAAAGGGACAATACAACAAGAAAACATGACACTCATCAATATATCCCCCCAATCAGGAAGCACCAAACTTTATAAAGCAACTACTAACAGATCTAAAAGGAAAATTTGACAATAATACAATTATAGTAGGTGATCTAAACACCCCCCTGACAGCATTGGACAGATCATTCAAGCAGAAAATAAATAAGGAGATTGCAGCTGTGAATGATACATTGTAGGAAATGGACATAAGTGACATTTACAGGTCATTCCATTCTACAACTAAGGGCTATACATTTTACTCTAGTACACATGGAACATTTTCATGGATAGACCATATCCTGGAACATAAATCCAACCTCACCAAATTTAAGGGCATCCAAATCATACCAACTGTATTCTCAGACCACAAAGCATATAAACTTGAGATCAATTGCAAAAGATCAAGTGCAGAGAGAACCACATATACGTGGAGATTGAACAACATGCTATTAAAAAATGACTGGGTCAAAGAGGAAATAAAACAAGAGATTAAAAAAATTGTAGAAATGAGTGACAATGAAAACATGACGTAACAGAATTTCTGGGACACAGCAAAAGCAGTATTAAGAGGAAAATTTATATCATTACAGGCCTATCTCAAGAAGCAAGAATAACTACAAGTAAACACCCTCACATCTCATCTTATAGAATTAGAAAAAGAACAAAGGTCCCCCAAAGCCAGCAGAAGAAAAGAATTAAGAAAAATCAAAGCAGAACTTAATGAAATTCAGAATAGAAAAACAATAGATAAAATTAATGTCAAAAAGAGCTGGTTCTTTGAAAAAATCAACAAAATTGAGAAACCACTGGTTAGGCTCACCAAAGGACAAAGAGAAAATCTCATATTTCCAGAATACGGGACGATAGGGGACATTACAAATGATGCTGCAGAAATACAAACAATCATAAGAGATTATTATGAAATTCTCTATGCCAACAAATTTGACAACCTAGAGGAAATGGACAAAGTTCTAGAAACCGATAGTTTACCTAAACTGAACCAAGAAGATTAGGATAACCTCAATAGACCAATCAACAGTACAGAACTTGAAACAATTATCCAAAAATTGCCCAAAGGCAAAAGCTTGGACCACATTGCTTTACCAATGAATTCTACCAGTCATTCAAAGGAGAATTAACGTCCATCCTCCTCAAACTACTCCAGAAAATTCAAGAGGAGGCAGTACTATCCAACTCTTTCTATGAAGCTAATATCACCCTAATACCAAAACCTGGGAAAGACAATACCAAAAAGGAAAACTATAGGCCAATCTCACTGATGAACACTGATGCAAAAATCTTAAATAAAATTTTAGATAACAGAATACAACAATGCGTTGAAAAGATTATCCACCATGACCAAGTGGAATTCATCCCAGGGGCACAAGGATGGTTCAACACACGTAAATCAATCAATGTAATCCAGCACATAAACCAAACAAAGGATAAAAACCACATGATTATCTCAATCGATGCAGAAAAAGCATTCGACAAGATACAACACCCAATTATGATAAAAACACTGAATAAAATGGGAATTGAAGGAAAGTACCTCAACATAATGAAGGCCATATATGACAAACCCTCAGCAAATATTATACTAAATGGGGAAAAGCTGAAGCCTATTTCCTAAAATCAGCAACAAGACAGTGATGCCCCCTTTCACTCCTGCTGTTCAACATAGTTCTAGAAGTTCTAGCCAGAGCAATCAGACGAGAGAAAGGAATAAAAGGTATTAGAATCGGGAGAGAAGAAGTTAAACTGTCACTCTTTGCAGATGACGTGATCCTGTATATAGAAAACTTTAAAGACTCTATCAGAAATCTATTACAAATAATAGACAAATACCGTAGAGTTGCAGGATACAAAATCAATGTCCCAAAATCAACGGCATTTTTAACTACGTTAGTTCTTCCAATCCATGAAAATGGAATGTCTTTCCATTTCTTTGTGTCCTCTTTAATTTCTTTTAAGAGTGTCTTATAGTTTTCAGTGTATAAGTCCTTCACATTCTTTGCCAACAATGAAACTTCAGAAAGAGAGATGAGAAGATCCATTCCCTTTGCCATTGCAAACAAAAAAATGAAATACCAAGGAATAAATCTAACAAAAAATGAGAAGGACTTATACACTGAAAACTATAAGACACTCTTAAAAGAAATTAAAGAGGACACAAAGAAATGGAAAGACATTCCATGTTCATGGATTGGAAGAATTAACATAGTTAAAATGGCCATGCTCCCCAAAGCAATATACAGATTTGATGCCATTACCATCTAAATCCCACAGTCATTCTTTCAAGAAATAGATTTTAAAAATCATCAGATTAGTATGGATCCACAAAAGACCACGAATCAAAAAAGCTATCCTAAGAAAAAAAGATAAAGCTGGGGGCATCTCACTGCCTGACTTTTATCTGTACTACAAAGCCTCAGTAATCAAAACAGCTTGGTATTGGTAGTAAAACAGACCCACGGACCAATGGAACAGAATTGAACACCCAGAAATAAACCCACAAATTTATAGACAGATTATTTTTGATAAACGAGCATTAAATATACAGTGGGGAAAAGAAAGCCTCTTCAGTAAATGGTGCTGGGAAAATTGGAAAACCATATGCAAAAGGCTGAATATGAAGTGTGATCTCTCACCATGTACCAAAATTAACTCAAAATCGATTAAAGACCTCCAAAAAAGAAAGGAAACAATAAATTGCATACAAGAAAACATTGGCACTAAACTTATAGACTTGGGAATCAGGGAGGACTTTATGAATCTGACCTCAATGGCAAGGGAAGTAAAAGCACAAATAAACAAATGGGACCTTATCAAGCTAAAAAGCTTCTGTGCTGCAAAGGAAACCATCAACAAAGCAAAGAGGCAACCAATGAACTGGGAGGAAATATTTGCAAACAATGCCTCTGATAAGAGGCTAATATAAAAAATATACAAAGAACTTGCACAACTCAACAAGAAAAAAACAAGCAATCCAATTAAAAAATGGGCAGATGACCTTAACAGACACTTCTCTCAGGAAGACATACATATGACCAACAGATATATAAAAAAATGCTTCACTTCACTAGCAATTAGGGAAATGCAAATAAAATCCACAATGAGATGCCATCTTACACCTGTTAGAATGGCTATAATCAACAAGACAAGGGATAACAAGTGCTGGAGTGGCTGTGTAGAAAAAGGAACCCTCATATACTGCTGGTGGGAATGTAAAATGGTACAACTACTATGGAAGGCTGTATGGAGATTCCTCAAAAAATTAAGAATGGAATTACCATATGACCCAGCCTTCCCTCTACTGGGCATCTACCCAAAAAACCTGAAAACCTTAATCTTTAAAGATGTTTGTACCCGCATGTTCATCACAGCACTGTTCACAGTGGCCAGAACATGGAAACAACCAAAATGCCCTTCAATAGATGACTGGATAAAGAAGATGTGGTACATTTTTCCAATGGAATACTACTCAGCGATAAGAAATGATGAAATACAGTCATTTCTGGCAATATGGATGGACCTAGAGACCATCCTATTAAATGGAATAAGTCAGACTGAACGAATCCGGATACATATGACCTCACTTATAGGTGGAATATAAAACTGAATGTAACAATGACACAGGGACCTATGGACACACTCAATAGCTTGGTGATTGCCTCAGGGAAGGGGAGGAGGGAGAGTGAGAGAGGGAGAGGAGGTGGGAGAGGGCACCAGCATTATGGACACACTCAATAGTTTGGTGGTTACCTGGAGAAGGGGGAGAAGGAATGAGGGAGAGTTGTGGGGGGTGGTGGGTGTGGGCACCAGATATATGCTGGTGGAGGGGGATCTGATTCTGGGAGTTGGGCCCATAATGCGATGCATGGGTGATGTGATGTGGACTTGTACATCTGGAAACTACCTCATTGTTACCAACCAATGTCACCCCATTAAATTTAACAATAATAAATAAATAAATAAATAAATAAATAAATAAAAGAAATGGGCAGAGAACCTGAGTAGACATTTCTCCAAAAAGGACATGCCAAGTGCCAATAGGCACATGAAAAATGCTCAATGCCATTAATCACTGGAGTAATGCAAATTAAAACCACAATGAGATATCACCTCACTTCTGTCAGGATGGTTATCAATAAATCAACGAACAACAAGTGTTGATGAGAATGTGGAGAAAAACAAACATTTGTGCACTGTTGGTGGGACTGTACATTGTTGCAGCTGCTATGGAAAACATTATAAAGGTTCTTCAAAAAATTAAAAATTGAACTACCTTATGACCTAACAATTCCACTTCTGGGTATTTATCCAAAGAAATCCCAAACACTAATTTGGAAAAAATATGCACCCCTATGTTTATGGCAACATTACTCACAATAGGCAATATATGGAAACAATCTAAATGCCCATCAATAGATGATTGAATAAAGAAATTGTGGTACATTTACACAATGGAGCATTATTAGGCCATAAAAAAGAATGCAATCTTACCATTTGCAACAGCACGATAATGCTAAGCAAAATACGTCAAACTGAGAAAGACCAATACCATATGATCTCGCTTTTATGTGGAATCTAAAGAACAGAATAAACAAAAAATCAAAGCAGAAATAAGCTCATTGATATTGTGAACAAACTGATGGTTGTTAGATGAAAAAGGGGATGAGAGAAAGGGTGAAAAAGGTGAAGGGATTTAGAAATAAAAATTGGTAGTCACAAAATAGTCACAGGGTTGGTCCAATGGGCACTTAACCTATAGGAGTGAGGATTTTATAGATTATATAAATGTCACCAACTGTACACCTGAAAATAGTATTATAAAAGTTGAATGCCAAAAACAAACAAACAAACAAACCTTGGATTATGTATAGATTTTTTTTATACATAGCATAAAAAAATGATTCATAAAAGAAAAAAATGATAATTTTGACTTCATTGAAATTGAAAACGTTCTCTGAAAGACATTGTAAGAGAATGAAAAGGAAAGGCACTGATGGAGAGAAATATGTAAATCATATATTTGATACAAAGAGCTTGAATCCACAATTCCGGGGTGGATTTTAAGAGATGTCATCTTTGTATTTATTTTTGAATTTGAATTGAATTATGATAACAATGTGTAGTATGTTGTTTGTTCAAAAGATGACGTTAAGCAAATGAACCAATGTAAGGTGACCAGATTTTAACATTGGTAAAGCGGGACACCATTGACCAGGGGGGAGGGGGTTCTTGATTAAAAATTTGGTCTATCTCCCACCGTTCCCTAGCTTGTCGTGCATTCTTTCCAAAAATCGGGATGTTTTTAAAATGCCGCGGGACGCGGGACAAATTGTTAAAAATCCGGACTCTCCCGCCAAAAGCAGGACGTCTGGTCACCTTAAACTAATGTCACTATGCAACAGGCAGGACAGTCAGAGAAAATGGCAGAAGTGAGGTTGTAGTTCAAGTGCGCAAGACCATTTTAAAGTGGCATTTGAAATTCAAGAACATTGTGGAAGTATGATGATAAAGGCATGAGTATGCAACATAACCTCCAACATGCCTAACAATTGTATGCATTCATAATAAGTTTGAGACACACAGTAAATTGAAAGTGCCTGTGCAGTGATACAAGTGAAGTCTTTGGTCAACATTGCTCAAGCAGTAGTTCACTGTAATCAAAAGTGTCTGAATACTGATGGTAGTCACTATGAGCACCTCTTCTAATTTGCAGAAGTCAAACATGATGTGTATTCTCTTTTGTTGTCAGTATTTATTGAGTGTTACAATTTTTTAAAAAGATTTTATTGATTTTTGACAGAGAGAAACAGAGACAGAGAGAGATAGAAAGGGGAGAGCCCAGAGCAGTCTCCATAGTTGACATTAGTTTTCCATATAGTTTTACTCCACAGGTTGGTGCGGGGCTCTGCAGGGCAGGAACTGGGCTGGGAGCCTCCAACATAGGCTCCCAGCAAGAACTTAACTGGGGGCACACTCCAGCTCAGCACGTGGGTCTGCATGGGCCGGGGCCAGGATTTGATCCTCAGTCCCCTGGGCTTCAAATCGAGCGCTCAACCCACTGAGCCATCCCAGCTTCCCCAAGTGTTACAATTTTAATACAGTTTTTCTCTTTTTAATTTGTATATACATATTTTGACACCCTCGGTGTATAAAAAACTCTCAATACTCAATAATAAGAAAACAAACAACTCAACAAAAAGAAACAAACATTTTAATAGATACTTCTCTGGAGAGGAAATTATGGGTAGCGATCTCATGAAAATATGTTTAACATCATTAGTCATTAGGAAAATGAAAATTAAAACCACAATAAGATGTTACTACAACATCCACTAGAAAGGCTAAAGTGAAATAGACCAACCACACCAAGCAGTGGCAATGATGTGTAGAGCAAATGAAACTGTCTTTCATTGCTGGTGGGACGATATAAAATGATATAATCATTTTGAAAAACAATTTGGCAGTTTCTTAAGAAGTTAGAGATACAAAGTGTGATAACAATGTACATTGAATGTTCAAAAAAAAACACAGTAAAAAACATTTTGTCATTAATGCACCTCAAAATACTCCCTCTTGCTTCAAACATACTTATTCCATAGTTCTTGCCACTTTTTGAAGCAGTTCTGGAAATTCTCTTTTATGAGTGATTTTGTCGTGCTATGGTGGTTGCCTTGGTGTTCTGAATTGATTCAGGTCACACATCAATTCTGGCATGGGAATTTCTGTCAAATAAAGGCATTACAATGTTTTCTCAATGACTTTATTCACTAGATTTGACACCATGTGACTGCTGGATCTACCCCAAAGTCAAAATGACCGTGAAAGGTAAACGTTTTGAATCTATTCAGGATATCAAGGCAGCCATGTCAAGGTAACTAAAAACAATTACAAAGAGGACTTCCAGAACTCCTTCAGAAATTGGCTAGAACTATGGGATAAGTGTGTTTGAAGCAAGGAAGAGTATTTTGAGAGGGATTAATGGCAATGTGTCTTTTACTGTAATACATTTTTGAAATTTAAACATTCACTGTATTTTTTTTATTACACCTTGTTTATTTACTACACGACCCAGTCATTTCACTCATAGGTGAAAGACAAATAAAGACAGTATTCATACAAAGTATTCTATATAAATGTTTGTAACAACTTTGTTTTCTATTAAATTCATTTATTTCTTCTCTTTTGCTCCTCCTTTCTTTATGTAGATCTGCATTTCTGACAGATGTCATTTTTCTTCTTTTCTTCTTTTACATTTCATGCAAGGCAGGTCTCTTGGCAACAAATTCTTCCAATTCTTGTTTATCTCAGAAAGCCTATTTTTTTTTCATTCTTGAAGGATAATTTAGGTGGATAGAAAATATAAATATAATATTTTCCTCCATTCTCATCTTGCTTGAATGATTTCTGAAGAGAAGTTTAACAAAAGGCACAGTAATTTTTACCTCAGGATTTTACCAAGCTTTTCTTTTTAGCTTTGATTTTTTCAGGTTGTCTACTCATATAATATCACTAGATGCAGATATTTAGTATTTATCCTGCTTGGTGTTCTCTAGATTTTGAGAAATTTTCAGTTATTATTGCTTCAAATATTTCTTCTACTCATTTCTCTCTTTTTCTTCTCATATCCCCACTACACATATCTTATACCTTTTGTCATTGTCCCAGTGCTTTAAATATTGGTTTTTCTTCTTTGTTTTATCTTTGAATTTCAGTTTTAAGAATTTGAATTGATATTTTTTCAAGTTTACTGATTCTTTCTCGGGCCATGACCAGTCCATTGAAGAACACATGAAAAGCATTCTTCATTTCTCTTACAGTGTTTTTGATTTCTAGCATTTCCTTTTGATCCATTCTTAGAGTTTAAATCTCTTGACATATCTTATTCATCTGTCATTGAATGATGTCTGCCTGTTTTTGAAAAGGTTTCTGCTCATAGACTTCTATGCCAATGAGATTTCCTGCATCGTCTAGTTGGTCTCTCAAATTTTGAGTGGTGGTGGTTTGCTTTGTGAATTCAATGATCTAATGGAGCTAAGAAGAATGGCTGATTTTTAGTTTGGTCAACTTTTTCTTATTGTGAGGATGGGTGTGGTTACTTCTAAGATTTTAATGCTGACCACTAACTAGAAGTATAGCTTTGTCTTTAATAGCCAAAAACTGGAAGTTGTCATCAATCATGAAGGAATAAACAAATGTTACTATATTAATACTTTGAAATATGGCTCAACAATTAAAAGGAATAAACTATTGATACATGCAAGACTTTGGAGGGATTTCTAAGTATTATTCTGAGTAAAAATACCAACAAAAAGCATACATAGAATATGATTCCATTTATATAAAAGTAGAAATTTTAATCTAGTCACCACGGTTTGTGGTAAACAAATTAGGACAAATTATAGCATATAGGTATATGAATAACGTGTTAGATAGTAATGTGGAGAAAAAGCAGAATAAATGAAGCTTCTCTGGTGTGGTCTCATTTTCAGGTAAGAGTAACTAGCATACATCACAGAAGCCCTCAGTGCTGTACTGTAGTTTGAGCCTGTCCTGGCTCCACTGTGAAATACTTGTGCCTTAAGTTTTTAGAATTTGAGAAATGTGACCTGTAGCCATTCAGGTCTTGTCATTCTACTGTCTGTTTAAGCTCTTAGCACAGACAAGACTTAAACAGTTAGTACAGAGCAAAGCAGTGGTATTTGCTATACATAGGACCAATCCCAGGAAAGGAATGGCTGTTACAGGGCCTGTTACAGTAATTTGGGCCTAAATTTACAAGCTAACTAGCGATATCAGACATAAACATTTTCTGCTGGTGAAGAAAAAACTCTTTTTCTTTTTAAAAACACTCTTCAAAGTTGCTTTGGTAAGAATTCAATATTAACACCTAGTTGCATTTATTTTTAAATGAAGGTTTTTAATTTATGTCTTGGGAGACTGGACCTTCAATCATCAAGAGTGCAGTTACCTGTAAGAAATGCACACAAGTTTGCCTAATATTTGGTCTTGCTTATTACTTTTTTTCTTGTTCTTTGAGGAGCATTTTTAGAAAAAAAAAAAGAAAAAGAAGCAATTAAAAATAGGGCAGTCTATTTTTAGTTGTCAGATCTGAAGTAGAAATAAAACTTGCTACTGAAAGATGTTCGGTTTCCAGTAAACTTGTGTCAGGTAAGAGACAGCATTATTGTGCAACATCACGGCAACACTGGTCTTAGAGTTTTCCATTGTCCTTGGCAGAAGGGATAACACATGGAACTAGAAATAATAATTAGCTGTGTGATTTGGGAGGCATAATAACCTTTTGGGGCCTCAGTTTCCCCTTCTGTAAAATAAGGCCATCTTATTAATGTCTCAAAGTTTTATTCAGTTTCTAATATTGGCAAATGATTTCTTCCTGCTTTAGAAGCCTTGTTTTTATGTTTCAAAGACACAGGTTAGGTAGCCTAGTTAAAAAACTGAGAACATGGAAAAGGGCTTGTGAAGGTGATAGAGTTTGATTTAGCAAAGGGTGGCAGCTGGTAGATAAGCCATCTACTCCACATCTGAGAAAGTCAAATTCTCAAATTTTATTTAAACTAAAATGATGTTTTTTGAGAAAGAATAAAACAATGTGATCTCTGCGTAGATGGGAACTGTGAGCTAACCTAATTCTGGACAGAGCTCACCTGGTGGAAGCTGTGCTGCTCTGTGTAGTAGGCATCTTCAAGTTGCCTTCAAGTAGGCATGCCTGCAAGTTGCCAAGTCATGTTTATGTGCCTTCAAAGGCCCATTGCCTGGTGGAGTTTCCCTTCACTCCATTCTAAATTTTGTTACTTAGAAAGTACTGTGTCCCAGTAGTTTTACTTAATATATTTTGAATGATCAGCCATTATTTGTCTAGAGCCAATAAGAAATTTAAACAAATTTCCTAATATAATACAAAAACTCAAAACAATAATTTCCACATTCCTCAAAAGTTACGGAGTTGAGAAATGTAGAGAGTTTTTTTTTTTTATTAATTTTATTGTTTGAGAAAAGGTGAAGGAGAGAGAGAGAGAGAGAGAGAGAGAGAGAGAGAGAGAGAGAGAGAGAGAGAGAGAGAGAGACAAGCAGAGAGGGCCCAGAGCAGTCTCCATAGTTGTACATCATTAGTTGTGACATAGTTTCATTACAAACAGGTGGATGTGGAGCTGCATGGGATGGGAACTGAATGAAGGCCTCCCACATGGGAGGTGAGAACCTTTGCCCTCAAGTCATCCCGGTAGTTATCAGTAGTACCACAGATTATCATATGTGTTTGCACAGGTCGGAATCAAACCCTGGACCTCATGATGGTGAGTCAAATACTCAACCTCAGAACTATCCTGATATCCCCTGAGGGGGAGTTTTCTATTTGAGAATCAGCTGGCTTTTAGAAGTGACTGTGGTTGTATAGCCCAGGCCAATCATCAGGAAGATGGTTGCATAGAGGGAAAGTTGTGGGAGCTAATTAGTGGCTCTTATGACACCTCATTTAGAGATACTGAACTACACATCTGGTTGAGCTATATTGTACCTTGTCATCCTAACTTTGTGAGAAAAGATACAAACTACACAACCTTACTACAGAAGTTGATAAGCAATTTGGTACTAATTTTTCTTTAAAGTTATAAAAACAAATTAATTTTCAGCTTGAAGTAATTTCAGACACTATAAATTTATCAAATGCCAGCATGGGAGACTATGTACCATTTTCTGTTTGCTGAATGGCCTTTGGCTCTCTGCCGTATATCTCAGGTTGATACCTGGGGTTGTCTCTGCCAGAGACATTCTAGAGCCTTCTGTGTGGGTGCCAATGAGAGTGCCCCTTGCCTTTCTCGATGAGACCTTGTTCTGCTATTACCACTGGGGCTGGGTCATGGGAGCCCTTTGTGGGTGCATCTCCCCAGGTCTGTAAGTGATCAGGTAAGCATCTCCATCAACACAATACCTTTCCATGCTGATAGGTAGGACTGCAAAACATGTGATGCCAAGATGGCACAAGCATACCTAAGTATTGATGTATTTGAGTATGTATGTTACATATGTAACTTCAGATGACCAGTTGCTGAAATTGACAAAAATGCCTTAAATCTGGAGATTCACTCACAGGTAAACTATTTCTCACCTTTGGTATCGGTCTGGAATTGTATCTTGCTGAGGGTAGAGTCCCCAGTAGATTTTACAAATTTGTCTATAAATGTAATTGTCTCTTTAAAAATTACCTTGTGTAAAATTGTCATTACCTAAATGATGGACAGTGGGTGCCAATCCTCAAATAAATCCTGCTTTCACTGGCAAAGAAGCGGCTTCAGAGTCTCACTTCCCCAAGCAGTTTTTCACATGGGTTACATGCAAAAGTGAAGACACAAGAAAACAATATGATCAGTCATCTTTTCTTATTTAATTACTTAGGGTATACTGAGTCAACAAAGTCAGCCTACCTAATTGATTCACTTTGGATTTCCAAATGATTCTTTTTCTTTAGCTTTTGCTCTTATAGCAGGCTCATTCCTGAACTCTGAGTTCTGGGGGCAGAATGTGTGGGGCAGACTGTGGGAACCAGGTCCTCCTCTCTTCTCAGCTGGTAAGTGGGACTGAAACATCTGCAGTTTTATTGATTATGTTCCTGGTTCTTGTGATTCACACATGGTACTTCCTTAACTCTTTGACAGCCAAACAACCCTGGTTATTTTTATAATACCAGGAGTACCTTCTAATTCAATGAATTTGTTGTTCGACTCATTCTCAAAGAGCAGAAATGCTCATTTCCTTACCACCGTGCCTGAGCACAGGTGGTAGTAGAGATCAAGTTATCACAGTTCCTGGTAAATTATTTTAATTCCTCTGCTGCCCATGAGGAAATGTGCTTGTTTAACTTTTGCAGAGTTACCACTGGGAAACAGAGTGACTCATACTGAAGACTAAGAAAGTGCTATAGCAATTTGGCCTCAGACCTAAGCTCCTTTTGGAGCTCCTGTCAATCTCATTAATCCTTTGATCCCTCTGCATCAAAATTGGAGGTCACCAACCATTGGACCTGGGGACAGAGCTAATTTGCAGTGGTTCAGATTTGCTTTGCAGTGACCCACTCAGGGAGGAGAGTTGCTATTGTGAGGGCATGTCGGCCATCTCAGCAGGGACCAGGGGCCCTCTGCAGCTAGACGAAACCAGATGCCACAGGTATGGGGCAGTAAGTCAGCTATACAGAGGGGCAAAGAAGACTGGTTGTCACAATCTCACAGTGGGGACAGACTGATTTTATTAAGATAGGGGGTTCATCTACATTGGCCTTCTTAGTCCCACCTATGGATGCAGATAGTGGCTATCTTCTCACACACGCTTTGGGAGGTTGTATATATAGAGGTCAAGGGTGCGGATGTGAACTCTGGCTGTAATACAGAGGAACATACAACTTTGGGCAGGTGACTTTACCACTATAAGCTTCCGCTTCATCATCTGTAAAGCAGAGATAGTGAAGGATGCTGCAAGGAGTAAATGGGAAAGCAGAAGTACAACACTCAGCTATCAGCTGCTGATGCCAAACAACCCATATAGTTATATTGCCTGATGTGGGCATCAGCTTGGAGAGTCTGACTTAGAGATCCATGGAAAGCAAGGAAGGTAATAATGAAATAGATTTTCACAGAGCATGAAAACTGCAAAGCCAGGAGCCTACAATTTATTTATTTATTTGTTCGTTTGTTTGTTTTAAATTTTATTTTTACTCTTTTTGACAGGGAGAAAAACAGAGGCAAAGAGAGACAGAGAAAAGGGGGACGGCCCAGAGCAGTCTCCATAGTTGCACATCATCAGTTTTCCACATGTTTTCATTCCACATAGATGGGCAGGGTCCATGCAGGGCAGGAACTGGGCTGGGGGCCTCCTACATGGGAAGCTTGGCTTGGCAAGAATGGAACTGGGGCCACACCCCGATTCAACAAATGGGTTCGCATGGGTCTTGGCTGGAATTTGATCCTCATACCCTGGGGCTGCAAACCAAATACTTAACCCACTGAGCCATCCGGTATCCCTAGTCTATCATTTATTAAGCCAATAATTGCTAACACCTGCAAAAGCATCATAATGATTAATAATAGGGTTTACCTTGACCATCCATGGGTTACAAATTAGGAACTGCTTAGAATGCGAGAAAAACTCTGATTTACTGATTTTCCTTTTCAAGAGTTGTGGCAAGATGAGCTCCA
>PVKE010014855.1:0-34316 GCA_004027555.1 Craseonycteris thonglongyai
TGCTTTTGCACATTTCCATTGAAGAGACAATGAGAATAATTTCCAGATAAACAATATCCCTATAAATAAATACCATGTTGGCAAAGAAGGAAAACACACACACACACACACACACACCCCCCCCCACCCCCACCCCTGGGCAAAACGTGACAGTAATTTAAAAAGTTTACAAGGATGTTCAACATTTCAATGTAAGATCTTTAAGTTGTTCTTCAAGATGTTGCCTGCTTGATAAAATATTAGTTGCTTTTATTTATCTCTCATTGAATCCAGTATCCTTCCTTACCCCAGTCTGTTCCATCGCCTGCACTTCTAGATTCATTGTCTGCTTCCTCTGATGTAACCAAGAAGTCAAACTCCTTTAGAGCTTCTTTTGTATCCCGATCTTCACTGCTATCAGGCAATGCTTTTTTCCTAACAATCTAATGAAAAAACATGCTAAATTAAAATACATGATGTAATCAATTTAAATAAAAAAGACGGTGTCCCTTTACCACTGAATGAGAAAGCCCAGTCATTGTTTTCTTCACAAAGTGTACCCTTGATGAGTTAACTGTAATACCTATTCAATTCAGTGGAAAACATAAATGTCACCTTAAAAAGATGTACATTATATATTTAAAAATAGTAATTTAAACTTTATTCAATGACGGGTGGTTTGTTTTAAATAAATTAATGGAATCATATACTGAAAACACTAGAATATAAGACATGTGTTAAAATTACAGAGAGATGAAAAATGCCCCTGACATACTGAATTAGAAGAACCACAACCAAATCTTACACTGTTCGGATGCAGTTTGTGCAGTGTGCATACATGCTAATCTAGCTAAAGAAAGAAGCACTTCACAAAAGATTGCAAGAGTTTTTCTGAATAGAACCACGATAAATTTTAATTCTACTAAATCATTTCCATACAAAACTTACAATCATAAAAACTACAAACTCAGTAATGCATGCCTCAAGACTTAGAAGGTATTGTTTGGGGCAGAGGGTCCTATTATTATTTCTACTATGCCAACATTACATCAATTTTCTCCAATAAATTTCTACATATTCCAATTTTTCCTAAAATACAGTAAACTCTCGGTTGACTGGAACTCAAGGAACTAGCACAACTCTCAAGCAAGTGGCACAAAAACTCAAATTTTTTTTTTTTGCTTGAGAGTGTCAGGTACATTCCCCGCATCTACCAATCACCATGGGTGCTGGTTAACCGAGACTCCACTATACCGATGTTTCAAATTGAGACTTGATTTAGATTTAATAGCAAATCTATTAAGGACTGTTTTGTCTCTTTTTTATATATTTAGGAATATCTTTGGAATCACAAATCCAGTTGGAATATTAAAGCTTAGCCATAATGTATGCAGAGATAATTTTTGAGCTCTATATGCCAATACTCTATTTTGTATTATCTCCTTTTTGGTCACCTCCACCACCAGGAGGAGCTCAAATACATTAGGACAACTCATATGCAGCTTCTTTTGATAAAACGAACTCAATATCTCAACTTCTCCAGACCTCTGTTTCTTCACTTCACGCAAAATAGAAATAGCATGATCTGATCAAACTTTATCACTGGACTATTTTGAGTGGTTTCAAATTATAATGGTTCAATATATAGATCAATGGAACAGACTAGAGAGTCTAGAAATAGACTCTAATGCGGCCCAACACAAATTTGTAAACTTTCTTAAAATACTGTAACATGTTTTTGCGATTTCTTTAGCTCATCAGCTAGTGTTAATATATTTTATTTGTGGTCAAAGATGATTCTTCTTCTTCCAAGGGGGCCCAGGAAAGCCAAAAGACTGGATACCCTTGCTCTAAGAGAGAACAATTAGCTGACTTGTTTGATAGTGGCAAGTTCTCATGCTCGTGACTTATATTACTTATCAATCACAGCACTTTTCATTTAAGACCAGATACAGCCTTAGAAACCCTTCTCAATGCAGCACTCCTGGAAACCACTATAATAAAGCTGGAACAGAAACCTTCTTTGCTTTGACTGATATATATATAAAAATTGAAAAAAAGAAATCAAGTATTCTTTTATAATGCTAGAATAACTGGTTTAACTATTTAGAATATTTCCCTAAAATCAAGAAATACTTTTATGTTTAAAGCATTTCCCAATCTGCCATCTAGTAAATCTATTAAACAAACAAATAAATAACAAAATTAGTTTGATATATTGTGAACAGAAAACCCATGCTGAAGGTATACTCTTTTATAAGTACTCACAAACCATATGCTAATAATCTGCTCTAATTTTCCCTGGGCAGCCAGCCTAAGGTAGAAAAGTGTCTCTGAAGAGTTATATCAACAGAATACACTGATTTTCATAGTTCCACATACAATGGAATGCCAGCCCACCTTGTTTTTCCCTAGAGGATTAATCCCACCCTTTCTGTGACCCTGATGGAACACCAGATATAATTCAAAGAGATCATCACCAACATTCTGTAGATAGACAATCCTTGATCTCGATGCCTGACAAAAAGGGCAGGGAAGATACAGAAATATCTGGAACCTTAAATTAAAAGTCTGAATGTATTTTCAACATTAGTTATTACTAAATATGGTAGTAAGTCACAAAACTAACTTTTTGGAAAAAAAATCCTCTTTCTAGGTCTCATCTTTCTATATGACCTCATAAAGAAGGAAGCTAAATGGCAAGTTGCAAATCACTGTCTACTTCATAAAGTATCCCATTTAAATATATAAACAAAAATTCCTGTATTTGTAATGTTTACGCACAGAAGAAAAGTGAACTGTGGTTACCAATGGGGTAGGATTAGTAAATGGGAACGGGTAGGATTTCTTGTAATAAGCACATCAATGAGATTATAAATCAACTTAAGAAACTAAGATAAACACAAAAAAGTTATGAGTTGCACATGGTGCTAAAAAATTAGAACAATAGGCTGTCACTTTGAAAACCATTAGAAGAGGCACAACATAAACAGGGATAGAATTCTTTCAACTGTGACTAAAACAATAGTTAATGATTCTTAATCTCATTATCTTTTCCTCCTAAAGTGTTCGAATGTGTGTAGACTAAATGTTGTCACAGAAGTTATCCTTCATATAATTTGTAATTGATCACTCTTTATATGCATATATATTAACAACTTCAAGACCACTTTTATATTTAAAATGATATGGTGATGAGAATGCTGACAATAACAGTAAACAAAAATAAGTTGAAGAGGTTGATCATGAGGAAAGACACAGAGATGGAGAGGAGAAAAATGATACAGCATGTAACTAAAAGAACACGCAAACTCCAACAGAGGGCAAAGAGCAAGAAAGAAAAAGGGACAAACAAGCTCTGTCCGGAAAGTATCCAGTCATGTTATGGTTCTTGTTATATTGACAATGACTGGAATTTTTTTTTTTTTTTGACAGTCCTCGTATGTGGCTTTGGAAGATATCACAGCCTAAATACAACCAACAGCTACTAAGAGCCTTATGTTTCTGTTTTTCTTAGTTGAATCTAATAAACTATTTTGATTAAAGAACTAAAATAACATTTAAAAAACCTGTTTGTTCTACTACACATTTTAATAGAGTAATTTTTAGCCAATTCTCTCTGTATATAGCATTGAAATAAATCTTCTAAGCCAGGCTTCTTCACTACTACATAAAGTTAGATTTTTAAAGTCCTTTTGGCATTTAGCTATTAGATTGCAGCTGTGAAAATTAATGTAATATAACATAAAAATTAGAACAACCATTACAAAGAAATCAATTATTCTTTAGAAATGTATTTTTCCTGAAAAAAATAATAAGAAGAAAATTTGAGTCCAATGTTTCAATGGGGTTTTAAGTATGTTTTTATTCGCTGTGCCTTAATTGCTTATTCACAGAATTGCTATGATCTATTCTAACTGGAAGACAGGAGATTTGTGAATGTGATTACTTAAAAAGAAACCAGCTGGAATTTCTAGTGAGATCACACTCAATAGTTACAATAATCAGCTTATAGATTATTTTTTTTATTTAAAGACATAATAACTAACAGAGAAACTTAAGGCATCACAATTAGTTACTATAATATTTACCACTGAGCTATGATAAAGTATTTTGACAGGAAATGATATCTCAATGAATTATCACAAAGCAGCACAAAATTAATTTCCAAGTGATCAAGACAAAGAAAAAGTATCATGAAACTTTAGGCATGTTCTTTCACTATAATTAAATACATGTTATTCTACTTGTTTGTATAATAAAAAGTGTGAGTGACCACTTCAAGTTCAAACAATATCCCGGCAGGGCTATATCAACAGAATACAACTGAATAGTGGCCCAGAGAAACAATAACCTGGAAGTATTAATGTGAGAATCTCTGATGGAAGCAGAGGGCATAAAAACAAGGAAGTTATACTTAGAAAGCACTTTGTAGTTACACATATTATTTTCATATATAGCATCTCATCGATGCTTCACAAACTCTTCTGGGAATAAGATGGGTATGTATTATAATCCCCATTTTATAAACTAAAATACTAAGCCTGAAGGATTTAATAAGCACTGATAACTAATAGAACTGGGACTTAAACGCAAGGCATTTGACATTGGGTCCAGTCTCCTTTATATTACCTTACTTTCCTCCTCCCTCTTCTTCAGTAAATATGAAAGAGAAAATGTGAATATTTCCCTAAATTAAGCAAAGAATGCCCTCATCTCTTACATAAAAATAAAGGAGAAGAAAGAAGAGGTAAAAGGATGAAGACAGAGAAGGAAAAGAGGGAAAAAGTAGGAAGAAAAAAGGGCAGAGGAAAAGTAAAAAGATAAGATAAGATCAGAAGGGAAAAGGGAGAAGCAGCAATTTAGAGACACCTGTTATTGAAAGAAACTAACATGGGAAAGTCAATAAACATAATAAATATCTAAACAAAGCTACAGAATAACCCTAACCAAGTATGAAGAAATCTAATGGAAGAGTTCTGAAAGTCTGTAGATATTATCTACCAAAGCAACCTTGATAATAAAAAAAGAATTGCATCAATTAAGGGTTGATGCCAGTCACCATCAGGCACCATGAGTGTCAGCTCTATTATCTTACAGCAACCAATAACATTAATTACATTGTTATACAACATTTTACCATATTCACCAGCTCTATAAGGTTGATGTATTTAATGAATTACCAAAAAGTCAGTGAGGTCCTTAACAGAAAGCTGCTATACTAAAAATATTTTTAATTTTATATTAAATTTTCCCAAATACATGGGGGAAAAAAAAAAGTTAAGGGTTTAGGTTGAAAGAAGTGGACTGTTTTTAAAGCATGCATAATGATCCCTAAAAATATTTATATCTGAGTTATCCAGCTCACCGTTGAAGTATCAATGATGCTTTTCTCTCTTCCATCAATGTCATCATCTTCATCTTCATCACTGAAGTCTGCAGCTGCACTTTCAAGGAATTTGAAATTATCCAGCACAGAGGCAGAATCTGTTAACTCGGATTTTCTGGTTTAAAACATGTACATCTTGCTCAGTTTTTTTAATTCAACATAAAAATTAATCCATGATATATTGCACTAACTTCTGTTTATACTGTAACTATTGTAACTATGATTCCCCAAAATCATATTATAAACTACACTGATTCTTATCCATTACATTTCCATGAACTTTAATTGGAAAAGCAACATAAAAGTGGTTAATTTTTAAAGCACTTTGCAAGCATATCTATATAGACTAATGGTAATCTAATGTACAATGTATGAGGAACTCCTTCTGACTCAGTATTATTTTGATCTTGTCAACCTTCATGTATTTCTTTTTAAAAATATTGTTCTTATATCTGCTATTTTTCTCTATTGTTTTACACTATGCAACTCTTCCTCTGATACATAAGTTTCTATAACTAAGAAAATTACTAGTAAATATGTCATTTTTCTGATGCAATCTTATATTTCTGAACAGCTCAACAGATGAAAAAGCAAATGTGCACATAAAGTTACTACAATATATTAGTCAAATCAATAGTACTACAACACATAACTTGATCTTATTGGTCAGTAGACCATTAAATTTTGCAAATGACTGACGTTTCAAATATGTAAGACTTGAATTCAGTTCCCTAAAATTAAATTAAAATTAAAACAATTTCCTAAATGGCCAGAATAAAATAATTTCTTTTCAGTTCACTAAAAACTATTTTAGATCTAAGGCATTTTCATGAAAAAAATTTAGCCACAACCATGAACAAATTTTCAAAACAAATAAATCATAAGTTTCAAATACTCTCAGAGATGTTTTAGTTTTTCACACCCTATTCTTCATCTCTACATAAATCAGAAAGATTCAGAATTATACCCATGTTAACTTCAAAGACAGGTAAAGGGGAAAACAGACAACTAAAGCAGTTTTTCCTAAAGGTCTTTATATGACTTAAGTTAACCCTTTAGGTAAAAATATAACCAGGTATAATGCCTACATTGTCTGTTTACACAGAGAAACAATCTACATTTCACATTTACAAAAATAATTTAATGTAGTTTTAATTACTAATGAATACAATTAAGAAGGTTCCAGTGACATGTTTATAAAAGTCCTATTTTTGAACTTTTACCTAAATCTCATAAGTTTAGTTTATGTTCCAAGTAACAAACAGAAGCTCTGTTCTCACTAGAAAACATACAGAGTTCAATTACAACCATTCTTCCAGCCTAAACATACATTAAAATAAAGTAACAACATATTTAGACTTTTACAGAATCTTTCATTTTTTAAGAATCCTGCCAAATTCTTTTGAATAAAGAAGAAACTTTTCATTTAACTGTTCATGTTCATTTTAACCAGAACTACATACAAACTGCATGGTTTATGATCCAAAAAGCAAAACAAAATATTTCAAACAGCTATTGAATTTTTACCCTTATTCTATCAATTAAAAATATGTATTTAAAATAGATATTTTTCAAAGGAAAGATGAGTTACAGCATTATCATATAAACAAAAGAAAAGGTTTACTTCTAAAGAATGTGAGTTATTTCTATGATTTCTAGGGCCTCAGAAATGAAATTTTATTCTTACATATTTGAATTAAATTTTCAGAAAAGGTCTTTTATGAAATTCTAATAGTAACTAGTGACTGAACTTTAAGATATTAAAACCTCTATTAAATCCATAAATATCAAGCAAATGTCTTAAATAAAAATATTCTTAAAATAATCATAAATGATAACTAATCCCTTTATCTTCTACCAAATGAATTTTAAGTTTTTATTAAACTTTATTATAAATCTGTAGTAGAATCTAAAAGTGCAAGTATTCCAAGTATCACCCATAAACCTAAACGTTTAATAAGAACTAAAGTTATAGCTAAAACACTTTAGAGATAAAATACTTACCCAATCATTGCTGTGTCCTTAACTTCTCCCTCTGTGCCATTTATAACAGAGTCCTGATTTTTGTCATCTTCCCTGTCAGTGACATCACTTGAAAAGCCCAACAAAGCTCTCACTCGTTTAGATTTCACATCTAGAATAGTATCTGTGTAACCCACCTCCTGTAGATACCTGTGTATGAAGAGGATCCTTACAATTCAGTCATATTGGAATCACTACTCTATAACTTCATATGTAAATAAAAGTATTTTTTTTAATTCACTGCCTGCATATGATTTAACAGTATAGTACTATGCTAGCTAGTAAGACTTGCTAATAAATAATCTTCCAGCTGCAGATGGAGCTGTCTCCTGCAGTACCAGGCTCTATGGTCACTGAGAAAAATCAAAGAACTATACAATACACCATTCATTATACTTACCATAAGAATACTGTTCCTTAATATACCTAATAGCACAATCTTTCTTCAAAGCAAGGTTGGAGTAAACTCACTCTCAGATTCTACTAAATTACTATTTTGTAATAGTAATTTTTTTTTTTTTTAAAGATTTATTTTATTGATTTTTGACAGACAGAGAGAGACAGAGAGAGACAGAGAGAAGGGGGAGGGCCCAGAGCAGTCTCCACAGTTGACAGCATCAGTTTTCCAGTTTCACTCCACAAGTGGGCGGGGGCTGCGCAGGGCACGAACAGGGCCGGGGGCTCCCACATAGGCCTCGGCAAGAAGTGGACTGGGGGCACACCTCAGTTCAGCCTGTGAGTCCGCCTGGGCTGGGGCCGGGATTCGATCCCCATTCCCCGGGGCTTCAAAGCGAGCACTTAACCCACTGAGCCATCCCAGCTTCCCCTGTAATTGTAATTAATACAAACAGGAGTCTTTTTATATTTCTGATATAAAATGTCATCGGATGAACTATTTGAAATCTAGAATGTTTCTAACATATCTGGTTTCCTCCATGACATGCAAGAAGATAGTATATTCCAAAGAGTCACTTCTACAGAAAGGAAGCTACTATTCTAGGACAACTCTAAAATAAGAAAAGTTAAAAAAAAAAAAAAAAGACAATTCAATTACAGAACGTGGGATGCTTAGATGCACAGGTGTGTGTGTGTGTATGTTAAAGAAAGGCAGCAGTACAGAAAATAGAGAATAGTCTTTGTACTGAGAATTAGAACTGGGTCTTAAGCCCATTTCTGCCATTTTCTTCCTGTGTTACTTTATTTCTCTTGAACTTTTGTTTTTTACCCCTATAAAAGACACTTAGTACAAGAAGGCATTCAATAGCTATTAACACAAATATGACCAAAAAAGACAAAAGTGGTAATGGCAGAAACATGAAAAAGGCACATGTTATTAATAATGTCATTAATAAACATGACAGGCAAATAAATGTTAGGCATTAACTTTTAAGTAATCAACAAGTCAAAGAGACAAAGAAAAAACAAGGATGGAAAAGATAACCTGTCTAAAAGGTTTAAGTTTATTTCAAGATCTGGTACTAACAGTTAAAGCTCAGAGACATCTCACAAACATATGTGACCAAAATGGAACAGTTCATCCTATGAAATTGAGACACTCATTTTTCAGGAAGCCAGGATGGCTCTGTGGATTGAGTGCTCTCATTGCAGCCCGGGATTCCACGGATCAAGTGCCGGTCCCGGCCATGGCATGTGCAGACCCATATGCTGAACTGGGGTGTGCTTCCCACCCATTTGGTTCAGCTCCCACCCAGGTGTGCCTCTCATGTGAGAAGACCCCAGCTGGTGGGGCATGCCCCCTATGCAGAGGCCCCCTGCCCTGCTCCTGTCCCGAGCAGCCTGTGCTCACCTGTGAAATAAACTATGTCAAAACTAATGACTTACAATATGGAGACTGCTCTGGGCCACCCCCTTTTCTCTCTCTCTGTCAAAACAATAAAAATAAATCTTAAAAAAAAAAAAAACCCACTCATTTTTAAATCCTATCCAATACTTATAGAAAGGTTTTAATTTAAAATGTAATAAATTTCTTTCTTAAATTTAATCAGTTACTCTTGCAAACTACTACAAAGGTAACTATGTTCTTACACTTTTAACAAATATTAGATACACACTTCACTTTGGCACAAAATTGTATTACAAATAACTGCTTCAAAAACTGTGCTTTCTACAGATAAGCTGGCTTTACAAAATAGTTACTTCCACATTCATTGATAAAATACCACCCTTACTTTGAGAGGCAGATTACGAGTCTTTCTAAGTTTTTGAAACTATCTTTTGGGATGCTTACTATAACAATTTCTCATTAAAAAGAAAGATCATCACTTTAAGAACACTTATTTATTTATAAAAAGGCAAGATATAAATCATATGTAAGACCAAAGTGAGGGCACTGGTGAAAACCCACTTATTAAATATTAGTGAAGTCTTATTTACTTCTAATTTTGAGTAGATAAAAAACAGATATGAGGAGACATTTTAATATTCTCTTCCCCTCATCAAAAGAATCAGCTGGTATGCATCCTCTTTGGAAATCATTGATTTAAATTATTCACAAGCAACCACAAAAGTCCAAACAAGCAGCAAATTTCATCCTGCTGAGGCACAAATCTGAAAACATTTCAAACATGACATGCAGGCACCAGGCACTGAGCTGGTGACTGGAACTAGCCTACCACCTGACATCTGAACCTCAATCCTGCTCTGTTCCCTCTTTATAGTCTGAAATACACATTTTACAGAAGAAAGTATATGTGGTACAATATTTGCAAATTTAGGAAATTCAAGAACTTCTTTAATCAGTTTAAAATAATTTAAAAACATAAACAGAAATCACATGGAAGTACTGATTAGACTTACATTAAAACATGTATACTCACATATAAAAGATGAAAAAAGAGTGACTGTAAGAGTATAGAATTTTTTTATCTATAAATGTAAGTGTATAATAAAACTTAGAAAGTTAAAATTGTACTTTTTTGATGAACCTAAAATTATGGAAAGAGAATTCATTCTTGATAATTCTTATTATTTAATAAAAAGTAAATCCCACATGAGAAAAGTATTTAATATGAGAAACAATAATTCAATTAAGCCTTTCCAAAGTAGCAGTATAATAAGGAGAGAGATAAAACTATTCTATTGAGTTGAAATTACAGAACAAAAATAATCTCATGAAAATGTACACCTCTCCTCTTTAGTCTGATGACCATGGTTTACTTACTGTCTGAGTAGCTGCCGACCTTGTTTCCACATTAACTGGCTATTTTGTTGTGGTTGCACCTCTGTTTCATTACCTTCATCTAGAAAACATTAAATAATAAAACTGATTTGTTATATACATAAGCAAGCATTTCAAATTATAAAAAATGCCCAAGAAAAATTTTTTAAGATTAAAATATGTAAAACTGTACTGTAATGTACATTTTAGGACAATGTAAATTCTGTTTTAAGTCAAATTTCCATAACAAAACCCTAAATACATTACTGCTACTGGATTCTCCTCAGAGTTGTAGAACTAAAGTTAATTTTAAGGGTTCTAAGTTAGAAATAGTTATAAGTCTTTAAGTCATGCCTGTTTCACTCCAGAGCTCACATATTTTCCTCTATATGCCATCACTACAGTGATTAGAATTTAGAGAAATATGTAAATAGAAATAAGAATAAGATTTTGCACTTCCATTTTTCTCCTAAAGTAACTAGGCCAAGCTCTGCGATATACCAAGGAAACAGCAATTGGGGGGAGTGAGGGGGACGGGGAATACGGGGGATTAGCTACCTCAAACAGTAAAGTTACTTTAGAATAACTTTCAAGGAAATACGTTGTTTTAAAGGCAAAAACAAAGGTTTCACTACTAAAGAAAAATGATACATCTTGTTTCCACTGACCCACAAATTCAGGAACTATGTATATAGTACAGTATGTTCCAACATGCCCCCTTCTTAAGTCAAGTAAGTAACCTGTACTTGCCAAGTAAGAACATTTACACTGACATTTCAAAAAATTAAAAATTTCAGATGTGAAAGAACTTTTGAGGTCATCTAACTTCCCATCAGAATAGGTCTAAATGCTTTCTATACCATTCTCAGATATACTCAACTGCCTCTCCCTACTTTGGCAGCTACTAATGTTACCAAGGTATGTTATATCCATTCAATGGAATATTGCTCAACAGGAACAAAAAATGAACTACTACTGATACACACCAACATGTATGAATCTCAAATGCATTATGTCATGTGAGAGAAATTAGAATCAAAAGCCACAATGTGTATGATTCAGGAATTCATATGACTTTCTGGAAAAGGCAAAACTATATGAACAGAAAACAGATTAGTGGCTGCTAGGGGATTAGAGAGGGAAGGGTTGACTACAAAGGGTAATAGTAATAAGACTGTATGTGTTTGCGAAAACACTAAAAAGGTGAATTTTATTGTATGTAAATTATACCTTAATAAAAATAAGCCAAATCAAAAAAGAATGCATCCTTAAACTCTTTTATTTTTAAAGTTTTTTTGTTGTTGTTGTTTAATTTATTGGGGTGATATTAATTGATATCAATTACAGGTAGGTGTACAATTCTACATTACATTGTCTATACATCGCATTATGTGCTCACCACCCAGAATCAGCTCACTTTCCATCACTGTGTGTTTGATTCCCCCTCTCTACTACCCCCACCCATCTCTCCCACCCACATACCCCCCACCCTTAGGTAACCACTAAACTATTGACTGTGTCCATGAGTCTTTGTTTCTTTTTTCCTTTCAGTTTTATATCCCACCTATAAGTGAGGTCATATGTTTCTTGATTATTTCATTCTGACTTACTTTGCTTAATAAGATGTTTTCAAGGTCCGTCCATGTAAACTCTTTTATTTTAAAAGTGTATTCTTATATTGAGATAAAATTTGACTCCCTGGGTAACATTTGACATTTACAAAGGAAAGAAAAAAAAAGTCTGAGGTTTAAAAGAAAAAAAAAAAAAAAGAAACTCTTACACTTGTGAACTCTATTTTCCCCAAATTTCTTTATCTAGGCTAACCTCACAGTTCTCTCAGTGGTTAGTAGTTGTCATCAACTATCACATTCATTCTTACCTTATCAAGTTCAAAAAATGACATACAAAAATCAGGATTTTAAAGTGGATAAGAATTGTATTTCTTGGTAATATTAAAAATATGTGACTGGTATTTCCAATCAAGTTGAAGTGACAAGGGCCCAGTTTACCCTCCCGCTTGAAGCAACCATAAAACAAAAGAGATGAAATAGTGGTTAAGGCAATGGACATCACACAGCGAAGGACAATGACCCCTGGGAGAGGGAAGCAAACAGTTGAGCTCTATAGGTGTTCCAGATTATTACCTTGATGGGAGTTCCCAGATCACAGCACAGAGCAGAGGAACAAAAACAATATCTGAAGAAATAATGGCTGAAAAGTGCCAAATTTCATGAAAATTATAAACCCATAGATCTAAGAAATTCAACAAATCCTAAAGCACAAGAAACACTGGTAAGGGCACCAAAGTATTTCATAATAAAATTGCTTAAAACCAAGGATAAAGATAAAAATCTTAGAAGTATCCAGAGAAAAAGGCTATATTCTATACAGAGGAACTATAATAAGGATGACAGAAAAATCTCTCATCAAAAGCAAAGAAAACAAGCAAAATACTTTTCAAGACACACAAAAGCTAAAAGAATACATTATCAGTAGCCCATATTACAAGATATTTTAATAATAATGGAGAAGAAAAATGGTATCAGAAAATAGGAATTCATACAAAGAAATGATGAGCACTGGAAACATATGCTTTTTATTGTATTCAAATTTTGTTAAAATTTACTGTTGAAATAAAAATAATGTAGAGTGTGGTTTATAATACACATAAAAGTAAAATAATAAAAACAATTGCACAAAAGCAGAACAGATGCACACTGTTATAAGCATCTCATACTACATATGAAGTGATATATTATCACTTCCAGATAGATTGTAATAACTTATAAACCCTAAAGCAACCACTAATATAACAAGAGTTATAGCTAATAAGTCAGCAAAAGAGGTAAAATGAAATGATAAAAAATACTAGATTAATCTAAAAGAAATCTGAAAAAAGGAAGCAAAGAACAGACTAACAAACAGCAAGATGATAGTTTTAGATCTAACCATATCAGTAGTCACATTAAATTTAAATGGTCTAAACATCTCAATTAAAGGGCAAAATCTGTCACTTTAGATAAAAATATTCTACTGTAATAAGAACCCAGCTTCTAATATTAAATAGGAGAAACTGAAATATTGAAGATAGATTTTAACATAATTGGGTAACAGTCTCCTGAACTAGAAATGTGACGGTCTGACCATGGAACAAAACAAGAGTCAAGAGCGGAAACTAATTTTTTGTGAAAAATGTTTCAGAAAAAGTCTGTACTGTCAGTTTTAGGAAAATACAGTAAAGGAATAAACAAAGAATGGAAAAATACCTTCGTCTATAAGGTTTACCCTGTTTAGATACACCACCTCTACCATCTCCTAGTCCTGACCTTTATCACTGCCATCTACATATCCCTTGGTAAGGTTCAGAACCAGGCTCAAACTCCTCTGCAACCAAACTTTTATTACATCTTCTTGAGTGAAGTTAGTATTCATGTGGGTGATCCATTTTTAGCCTCTCCACAACCACCACCCTCTCTAGCTGTCATTATGAAGAACTGCCACAGATGCAAATTCACTCTCTGAGCATATCCTTCAGGTTCAATACTCCCAATTCACTACTTCTTTGATTTAACTGGGACTTTAGACAAGGGGCCAGCAAATTACCATATTTTCCGGCGTATAAGACGACCGGGCATATAAGACGACCCCCTAATTTTACAGTTAAAACATAGGTTTAGGCCTATATTCGCTGTATAAAACTACAGCCTCGGAAGTGGGGGGTAGTCTTATACAGCGAATATAGGCCTAAACCTATGTTTTAACTATAAAATTAGGGGGTCGTCTTATACGCCCGGTCGTCTTATACGCAGGAAAATACGGTACAGTGTGCAGGTCAAATCTGACACACCATTCTCATTCATTTATGTATTGTGGCTGCTTTCACGTTACGACAGTGGAGTTGAGTAGCTACAACAGCAAACACATGGCCTACAAAACCCACATATTACTATCTGGTCCCAGAAAAAATTTGCTGACCTTCTCTAGACTGTACAGCTGAACCCCTTACTCTTACCCATTTAGCCTCCTTTTGTCTTCACTTCCTCTTATTAGATAATGCTGTCTCATCAAAAAGTTATCACATTTAATACACAAACTGAAATCCAAATCTATAAATCCATCGCCTAACTTCCTACATTCTGATAACAATAAAACACATGCACCTCCTGCCACTCTACAGCTACATTCAGAATCCAATTCCTTTCACATCTTCCAATACCCTCCCATTTTGAATGTCTACTCTCTCCCTTTTGTTTGTTCCTCCTTAAAGAATTACACACACACACACACACACACACACACACACACCTTCCTTGATCCCATGTGTCCTTTCTGCTATTGCCTTCAAATCCCTCTCCTTCACCT
Organism: Craseonycteris thonglongyai; assembly: GCA_004027555.1. NCBI lineage: Eukaryota > Metazoa > Chordata > Mammalia > Chiroptera > Craseonycteridae > Craseonycteris > Craseonycteris thonglongyai. The sequence goes on from PVKE010014855.1 coordinate 14,931, forward strand.
TCACAATTTAAGCTTCCTTAAAGTTGACTATATTTGGTCTTTATTTTCCACTGAGGTCTATGTTTCTGCCCTTATTTCTCTCTTAACACTGCTCACAATAAAGTTCTCAATGACTTATGTGTCATTAAGTCCTAGAGATATTCCAGCTCTGGGAAATTAATCAGCAATACTGGAGGGTCCTTACTTCTGGAAACCCCCTCTCTCTTGGATTCTATTGGTTTTCTTCCTACCATTAATATAATCCTTATCAGTTCCCTGTCATGTTTCCATTCCTCTGCCAGTTTTTTAAATGTTGCCATTCCTCAGGGCTCTATTTTTGGTCCTTTTCTCACCCTGGATAAGTTCTCTGGGTGAGCTCTTCTACTTTTGTGGCCTTGAGTGCCATTAGTACTATATGATGATGCCTCTCAAATGTACATATCAAGCCAGTACCTCCAGCCAGAAATCCAGACGCACACTAGCCATCTGTCTACCGGAAATCTTCACTTGACTGCTTAACAAAAAAATCTAAAAGTGAACCCACCATCTTCCAAACCTACTTCTGGTCTAGTTTTTTAAACTGCAAGTATAGGAGTCATCTGTGATTTTCCCTTTTTCTCATCCTCTAAATCCAAACAAGGAGTAATTCTCGCACATTTTACTTTCTAAATATTTCCTGAATATACTCACTTCTCTTAAACTCCACTGTTAGTACCCTTGTCAAGGTAACCTTCCTCATCTACCTAGGTAGCTGTAGCAGTCCTCTAGCCAGTCTCCCCATTTCCAATTCTGCTCCTCTCTAACCAATTTTCCAGATCTAAAAACAAATCTGATCACAAGAGTCCTAATTAAGTCCCTCAAATGCCTTCTCATAACTCATAGAATAAATTCCTTAACACATTTTATAAAACCTCTGAAATATACTTTACCATATGTCCTTCCGGCTAACTCTCTATAAACACTCCTTCCCTCCCTCCCAACTAGTCAGTTATTTCATTTCTCAAATGTGCCATATTCTCACTTCAGAAATCTTATCGCTAATATTCTGCCTTTCTTTCAGCTCTCATTCAGCAAACATTTAGTTAGTTAACTTTCCCTGACTAATTCTTTCCCATCCTTCAGATATCAAATTAAACATTACTGCCTACAATAAGCCTTTCTTGACCAGCTAAGACTAGATTTGGTTCCCCTGCTATTGTGTTCCGTAACACAAAACCTATAACCATTATACATGTCATTGTTATTATAATCATTTTTTCTTATCTTCCTTGTAAAAATTCAATAGAATACTATCATCTATTCACAGAATTTGGTGCTGGTTCTGACAAGCATTATATATTAAACATTTATAAGACAAACAAGTAGTTTGCAAGATTGGCAGATGGAATGACACTATGTACCTAATTAGGTACTGCATACTAAGAAAATAAACTTGGGAGTTAGGAATTATTTTCAGAAATTTTACCACTCTACAGATAAGGAATGAAGCAACCTCAGAGAGCTTAGGTAATATCACAGGTATTTAAAGTGTTAGGGCAGAGTCAAGTGTATATGTATCTGATTTCAAAGACCAAACTTTTCCTACTGAGCTACCATTTACTTATTAACATTATATATATTGCAATTAGGTCTTTATAACCTTAAATTGATACCTAAAAATTAGGAAATAAACTTTTATTTTTAAGATTTTTTTATTATTTGGGAGAAGATGAGCATGACAGAGAGAGACAGAAGGGGGAAGGGCCCAGAGCAGTCTCCATAGTTGTACATCATTAGTTGCAACATGGTTTCAATACACACAGGTGGATGTGGGGCTGCACAGGCAGGGAACTGAACCAGGGTCCTTTAGCATGGGAGGCGAGAACCTTCGCCACCGAGCCATCTTGGCAGTTACAAGTTGTACCACAGTTCAGTATATGGGATTGCACGGGCCAGGGCCAGGAATTGAACCCCGGACCTCACGATTGCAAGGCAAGAACTCAACCACTGAGCTATCCCAACATCCTGGAAACAAACTATTTAATGTAATAGTACTGATTAAAATCACTCCTTTGAATTAGACAATATACCATACGTTTAGGACTGTCTTTAACAACTAACCTAGATTAAAAAAAATTTTTTTTAATTTAAGTGCATCTCAAGTTAAAACAAGAGACAACAAAGTAAAAGAAAGAGCAATAGAAAAACAAAGGAAAAATATGCCAATGATCAACTGGCATTGCTTCAAGAATTCAACATTCAACTATGGAAACATTAATAACACTACTGCACTGAACTGAACTATAAAATGGCAGCACATTTAGAACTTATTTTGTAAAGTTCTTTCATACATTGTCAAATATAGAAGCAGTGTGATAAAATGGAAAGCATATAAATTTTGGAATCAGATGTGGGCTCAGATCCATATTCCCATTACTTAATAGTTGCATGACCTTATTATATAAGCTTCTCCATTTCTTTGAGCTTAAATTTCACATAGGTAAAATAAGAATACCATCTTTACTGAATAACTATTTTAAGAATTAAAGTTAATAATACATACAAAGCCCCTAGTACAGGCAGGTATTTCAGTCAATGATATAAACAATAATGATATCTTCAGATATCTGATCCAGGAATATCTGAAATAATGTCAAAAACACACTCACTCACCTGAAACATGGCAATAACTTTTAAACTTAACTTTTATACAACTTTCCTTACTTTTCCCTTATACCTACTAAGTCAATGATGTCTATATTGCTTAATATATGATTGTTTACCGGTTCTATTTTTGTATTGTTTGGTGGGGTGAAGAGAAAGATGGAAGGAAAAAAAAGAAATAACACAAAAAAATAACAAATGCTTCAGCTGTTAAAAGATGATGTGGTTATAGAATCCTCTGTTGGTGAGAAAGTCCAAAACAATTTTGTACCTGAAACAAGGAATTTCCCTGTACTTAAAGAAGAAATCTCTTACCTCCATAGTTCCTACTCTTTCTCTCAGGATTTCAAGGGCATGATGTACTTTGTACTGCACATCTCAAAGTTCCCATTAATACTGGGGAGACCCAGCAAGACACGATTATGCTGGTGCATGTTACCCCATGACTGATCCTTCCAGTTAAGTGTAGAACATAAGCAGAAAATGGGGAACTAAAAGAAAGGGGAAGAGGGAAAAGGAAGGAAGGTGGTGGAAAATGATCTAAATGACACTAAATGATTAGTGCCAAAAGATAAGCAGGTAAAAAAAAATACTAATATGCAAATAATTAGAAATTAACTTGCAGTTATAAATATTGTTGCTACAAAATACTAGATATTAACTTCTTTTTATTCACTTAAACTTCCTTTAAAATTAGCTTACCAGAATCATAGCTTGGAGGCTTCATATCTCCCTGATTCAATTCTGTCCCATATTTCAACTTGTGGTATTTGGCTCTAACAAAGAAATGAGAAAATACAAACCATCTTAAAACATATTTAACTCATCAGTATGCAGTAGTCCTGGCTAACTTTCAAAGGCTCATAGCGTTCCAGGATGTCAAACTCTTAATACAAAAGTGCTTCCATTATCATTTTGTTGTTATACCGTCAAGTGCTATTATAACAAATAATGATCTAACACTGGGAACCATATATCTTTCTGTAATTACTAATGAACAACCAGTGGTCGGCAAACTGCGACTCGCGAGCGGCAGTTTGCCGACCACTGAGTTACTATATTAACATTCTTGTTTCTGTTCTATTCAAATTTTCTTGAGGACTGCCAGAGTATAATTATATTATCAAAAGCAGAAAATAAGTTTGGATTGTGAAATAAACTTGCAAAAGACTAACCTTTCTCAAAACTGAGTTTTTTAAAAAGAAAAATAATCTGTAATACTGTGTGCCTTGTCAGACTTGCCAAGTACCGGTACGCATTATATTGAACAATCCAAAGGAAGGAGGGGAAATTAGCCCAAATCATCAATGTTGAATAAGATATTCCAGCAGGAATGAATAATTTATTTTTATAGTCAAGGTATCCTTTGCCTTTTCAGAAAAAACTTGGGAAGAACTGAAAAGAAATTTCTATCTATCTTCTTTTTAAAATTACCTGAATGTTATTATCTCTGGTTAATATGATTTAAATATCCCACCTTTAACCCTCTGAGACCAGAAAAACAATCCTGAGAAAGGAAAAAATTTTAAAGTTAACTAAAAATGGCCAGAGTTACTTAATTTATTGTATGTTTTGACTTGTTTGCTTCCCCAAAATATTGAGGCCATTTACAATAAATATTCAATATAATGAAACTGGGATGCTAAAAACAAAATTTGAAAACCTAAATAATGCAATGAATTAGGTAACATAGCCAAATTTAAAAATTATTTTTTTCTTTATAAAAAACGAATTGAGCACTTACTATAGTTTTTATATTTCAAGAAAAGTATAAAGAACATGAAAATTATTTCCTCAAATGTGCAAAGTACCAGAATTCTTCATATTATTTTGTAATTAGTGTTTTGCAGTTAATATAAAAAAATCAATGTTTTATGTAGAGGGGAGTTTTAAGAAATCCTATAAAAATTATAGACAGCTGATGTTCTATTTCTCAAGGTAGGTGGTAGGTACATTAGTATTTTTTATATTAGTCTTCATATATTTTAAATATAGATTAAAATGTTTTGTAATACATAATATGCACCCATTAAAAAGAAAAAAGTATTTGTTTGCAATTAGGAATAATTCTAAACTTAAGTAAAAAAACCAAGGTACAAATACTATGTATTAGCGTGTTTTGTATGTGTGTGTTATATTTATATTTCATATGCACTGAATATTTCTGGAAGGATATATGACACCGAAGATATCAGTTTAAAAAATATCCTCTGGGAAGGGAAATCAGTGAACTGATGCAGGAGAAAGACTATTTTGTGTCATTTGGCTAATTAACTATACATATACATTTTTTTTTAATTTTTAGCAAAGATTTTGTTCCAAATTATCTAGAACATCTTTTTCTCTATTCCCAATGCTTCTGTTAATCATGAAGATTTCAACACCAGATGATACACTTCCTAGGCTCTTTCAATGTATTTGTAATAATGTTGATTATTAGAGGGTAAGATTTATATTCATCAATTTGACTGAGTTACTACCAGATAGTAAACAAGGTTCTTAATGTAATTGGCAAGGTTCAGATTTTTCAGAAATATACTTCATTGGCCATAAGAAAGTAACAATACCTCCTAGAACCTAAAAGTCAAAACAGCAATTGAAAGTACCTAGCCTGAGGACAGAATACAAGTAGTAATAAAATTTTGTGGAGTTAATTTATACATATATATATATATATATATATATAAAGAAAAACATTTTCAAACACTATATACTGCATTCTAGTGCATTCTAGTGGTCTTAAGAAAAACTGCAAGAGATAAAAAAAAGGAATGGAAAATATTCTATGAAATATATGTAACAAAAATATAAAACACTATGAACCTACATTTCGTAAAGAATTAAAGAGAAAAGATTAGACAAAGACAAAATAAGTAGAGAACTGCTCTGTTTACAAGCTGTGTTCCCTTAAATCAGTGTCCCTAGTAAATTGTTAAATTCACCAAAAAATACTATATTTTTCCATGTATAAGGCCCCTACTTTTCTAACCCAGCGTTAAGAAATCGATGAGACAACCCCCAATTTCTGATCTAACAATTTTAGACAAAAGTATAATCTTACTCACAGAAAAACACGATAATTTACTCAAAGAAACCTGCTCAACATCTTAACGTTTCTTTTGAAGTCAATATGCTAAAATACCTTCTCACTCACATTATTTCCTATTGTTTTAACACTTCATCTCACTATTTTACCAATCTTCTTGTTCCCTAATATTTTTCTGTTGAAATCTAACCAACAGATCTCATGTCTAAAAACTATACATTTGATACATACCTAGGCCTCCTAATTGCCCTTACAGAATAAAACAGCATAAAATTATATAATTATATTAAAGAAGTCCCATTATAGCTTTGTTTCAAAATCTATTATTAGATATAATGTGTGAATTAGATAACATAGCATCCCAATCACATTTTAAATGTAGATATTAAAAATACTTTGATTAAATCCAATGAACTGTTATTGAATTCTTATGCCTGGTATTCTGCTGGCTGCTAGCAATAACTTGCAGCTTGTAGTTAGTTATATGGGTGGAAGGCAAGCAGATACCTAGGAGACAGAAATGTAAATAACTACAGCACACTCTGGGGGGTAAGAGCTAAGAGTTATATCACTTGTGAGAATACAGATAAGTGAGCATCTAATTCTGTCAAAGGTCGTGTCAAAGAGATCTACCCAAAACAAGGTAACACATGAGATTTTTAGCTAACTCTCAAAACACCAGTACTTTCCCAATCAGACAAATACATTTATGTAGAGGATATTTTTGTCAGCAGAAACATCTTCAAAGTCCTTAAATGAGACTTCTTTAACATAATTATATAAAAAAAATACAAAATGGGTCCAAAAACAGCTGTGTGTATGTGTATGTATATGTGTAGGACTAGAATGGGGCCTGGATATAAAAGATTTCACTGAGAACAACTTTTAAATTAATCAGAAATTTTTAAGCCAGTATATAAATAGCACCTGTGTTTTAGAAAATGAGACCAATGGACACGGAAGATGAATTAGAATATGGAAATACAGTAGCCTCTCCATTATCCAGAACTCAAGCAACTAGCACAAAATATCTTCGACTGTGCCAGTTGCTTGTATGTTTCCAGATGCTCGAGAGTTTTGCTGGTTGCTTGAGAATGCCGGGTACATTTATCCAGCATCTACAAATCCCCATGGGTACCGGTTAACTGAGAGCCTACTGTATTAGAGACAAGGGGGCCAGCTAAATTTTTATACAGTAATGCAGATAAGAGAAAAATAAGGGGAAAAAAAACAAAAAAAGTTTCAGAATTATATTTTACGTAAAATTTGAGGTTCTTCACTATTGAAGTTCCTGACTAAACCTTAGATTATACACTGCATATTCATAAAAAAATATGTAAATTTGCTCATTTTGTAAATTGTATCACACTTAAAGACTGCTTTGATAAATCTATTACTAGGTGAATAATACTGTAATGTTAAAGATTCAGTTTTAGTTAATTTAGATCTTAAGCGGGACTATTTAGACAATCTGTAGAATTATTTCAAAACTGTGATCCATACACTTAGGTATTTACAGGTTAAATGGCAAGATGTCTATAATTTAAAATAGATCAAGGAAAAGTAAGACTAACAAAAGTGTAAACTGTTGAGGCCTGGAGGTGTATATAAAATATTAGTCTTCCTACATTTATGTTCCAGTTCTTAAAAATTGGCTTAAGGTTTAATGCAATAAAAAAATAATTTCAAAATCAAAGGAATAAAATGTTCTAGAGCTCCAAAATTTAAAAAAAATTCCTGGCATTATAAATAATTTCAACTTGAAAAGAACTGAAGCATTTAAGAGTTCTAATCCATAAAGAAATGCTTTTTTATTCCTTAATTTATTACCACTTCAACAGTGCCATTATACCAAAAATAATCTTAAATCATTTCATGAACTTCAAAAGACAAAATCAGGGGCACCTTTCCAAAAGAATCACATTAGTTTTGTAAAACAAAATCTTCCCTAGCGAGTCAGTTCTTTATATTTTGTGTTCTCCAAAGTCAAGCTACTTGAAAAATAAACAATTATATCTCTCTCCACTTTATCTTTCTCACCCCTCAATCCTCTGTGATCTGGTTTATGTTCCTACTGCCTCACTGAAGCTGTTCTGAGGCAACAATACCAACAAGCTCCTAACTGGCAAACCCAAATGACTATTTTCAGGATACAATTTACCTGGAGTCTGGCACTTGAAAAATGTCAAACTCCAACCTTCTTTAGCTTGCTTCCAATGTCCTGCTCTCTCCTTCCTTCTCCAACCAGTGTTAGTTGTTGGTCCTCCTTCCTCTGCCTTTTCTCCAAATATTTCCATTTCCTGTGGCTCCTGCTGGTTTTCTTCTCATCCAACAATATTAGTTCTGCTTGTCTCAACTACTCCTATTAAACTATACTCACAATACTGATGATTCCCAAGTATACATCTCTAGTCATGAGTCTGCTTCCAAATCTGCTGTTCAATCCTTAATTCATTTGATAAACTTGCAGAACTCAGACTTCAAGCCAGATATCTAGGAATAAATCTTGAATTATCTTTTTTCCTCATCCTCTATACCATCTTCCAAATTGTATAGATTCTTTCTATTTAAAATGTGTCATAGCTGATACCACCTCTATTTCAGCAGCATTCCTCATCCAAGACTATTACAATACAATCCTCCTGCTTGTATTAATAGAACTTTCCAGTCCATCCCCCACACTGAGGTCAGGATGATCTTTCTAAAATCCATTTCACACTATTCCATGCTTAAAACCTTTCAATTGCATGACAATTAAATGTAGTATGTGTTCCTAGACTGGATCCTGGACAAAAAAAAAAAAAAAGCTAAAGATCATTATTGGGACTTTTGGTAAAAAAAAAAAATTCTACAAAGATCATCATTGGAACATACGAATATGGGCTATGTTAGATAATGGAACTGTATCAACATTAAATTTCCTTAATTTGACAATGAGATATAATTATACAAGGGAATATCCTTGCTCTTAGAAAATATACTCAGAAAAATTTAGAGTAGAAGAGACATACTGTCTGCAATTAAGCAGCAAATGATTCAGGAAAAAAACAATATGCTATACTGTGATACTGTGCATAATTAAAGTAAATACACTAAATATAGTGAAATGTGGCCAACTGATGAACCTGGGTAAATGGTATATACGGTAGTTCTCACAACTTCTATTAGTTTGAGATTATTTTAGAAAAGTTTTTGAAAACGTTCAGTGTTTCCTAATATGTGTAAGATACATGTTTCAATTTCTTAGTTAAGGCTCTCCATGATCTGCCTCTTGCCCATCTCTACCATTATTGCTTATCAAATCACAACTAATATAATACCCTCCAAACACAATAATTACAAATTTCTGAACACACTAAATTGCTTTATTCCATGTCAAACACATCCTCTCCACTTTCTGAACCTTGACCTATCTGGCAAACACATTATTTTTTATGATGATGGTAAAGTCTCACCATCTTCCAGACAGAAATAACCACTTCTTTCTTTGTGATCCTACTGTACCCAGACTTCTCCCATAGCACCTATCAGACTCTACTGCAACTTTGTGGTTTCCAAGTGTTTCCAGTTACTCTTAATCCTTTAAGGGCAAGGATTATGACCTATGTTTATATTAACCTCCAGCAAAGCGATTATGGTGGATGCACAGATTCAATGAATATGTTTAATGAGAAGGGATACACACACACACACACATACATACATACACACACAATATTCTTGGTTACTGTAAAATTTGTATATTTCAATTATCCCATCTTATGAGATAGTATAATACTGGTAAAGAGTACAGACTTCAGAATCAGACAGATCTGAAGAATCAAATCACAGCTCTACTTAACTCTACAATTCTACCCAGTTTTTAAGTCTCAGGACCTGGTACATAGTAGTTAATAAATAGTTGCCATTTCCATGTTACTACTCTCTCTCATTGGTTATGCCTATAATTTAACTTAAAATTTCAAATCTTAAATTACTACTTCTTAAAGCATAGTTTTGGGGTTTTTTTCCCAATGTAGTTTTCAACCAACTTCTCAAGGGAAAAACCACTTATTTTTCACTAACAGGACAACCTGTTTTCAATTTCTTGTGCCATTTAAAGACCCCACATGAAAGTGAACACAATTTCTAATGACGTTTCACCTATTTCTTAATATTCATATATGTCATCTGCTAAATGTATTTTATGTAGTTTTGCAAACAGCCCATTCATCAGCTTCAAAATGAGAAAGACATATGATTATCAAAAATAAAGAAAAATAGAGAATTTCATTATCACCTATCAAATATTCAAAACAAAGAACTGTTTCACGCTACAGACAAGAAACAAACAAAACTACACTCCCCCCAAAATACCAAAGACTATCTATTAAAGCAAACAAACTTAAATCCATGAAAACTTCCAAAACTCTCATATATGATCTATTATCCTTTACTTATGACCCAAGTTTAATTATTTGAGTATCTTAAGACACTAGCAAAATAGAAAGGTTAAGAATTGCTTCTGGAGAGATATGAATAGCTGATAGCAAAGGAACAAACTACCAAAAAAGTCTATTAAAAGGGTCTCAACAAAGTCTGCCAGAGCAATATTTTCCTCCCCCAAAATACATTAAATTGAGTAATATTAGACAATAGGTGAAGGGTTGAACGCATTATAGAAATTTCCTTTATAATGCAAAGCTATTTTAATTTCATGAAGAAATGGATATTAATAGTTCAGGAGTATATGTTTCTTAAGAAAGGACAGGGTAGGGTAAAAATATTGCTAAAAATTTTTAAAACACTTAAATCAGTTTATTAGTCATTATTAAATGTTAACAAATTAAATTAACATATTACAACTATTTAAAATGTTGATTATAGATGCTATAATTTCTTGAACTCAAAAGTATAAATTATTAAAAGTTGGATTTGTTTTAGGAATGACAGAAAAATTATTCCAATATTTAAGAGAACACTGTCTTCCACTTGACTGAATTACCTTTCCTGTTTAAGAGCATACTCCAGCATTTTGATCCTCCTCACAAGATCTTTCTTCAAATTTTCTTGACCTTTCCTTTCCCCCTGAAGGAAAGCAATCTGGGCCTGAGTAGGGAAAAGAAAGACAAAACTCAGTTTTGATCAAATTTTTTAAAAAAACTCAGCTGAAACAAGAACCTTTGGAAGATAGGATAGTTAGATGCAAAAACATTACAGATCTGTCACAAAGTACACAGAAAGGCACTGACTACAAGAATAAAAAAAGCCTTAACTTTTATAAAAGAACTAATTTATATGCATTTTACTTCAGACTAGGGAAGTTACAACATATATAGCCCATATTGCCTAAGAATCTATAATCTAAAACAACCAATAGGGGAAGCTGGGATGGCTCAGTGAGTTAAGCACTCACTTTGCAGCCTTGGGGACCGAGAATTGAATCGTGGTCCCGGCCCGTGCAGACCAATATGCTGAACTGGGGAGTGCCCCAGTTCAGTTCTCACCAGGGTGAGACCCTGGCCCAGTTCCTGCCCTGTGCAGCCCCGCCCACCTGTAGAATGAAACTACCGTATGTGGAAAAACCGATGATGTGCAACTGTGGAGACTGTTCTGGGCCCTCCCCCTTCTCTCTCTATCTCTGTCTCTGCATCTCTCTCTCTCTCTCAAAATCAATAAAAATAAATCTTTAAAACAACCAATAAATGCACACCTAGACAAAGTATACAATACATACTTTGTGTTCAAGTTTGTCTCCCAAGGCATTGTAGGATTTACTCTTTTAAAAAGAGTAAAGATGGAGAAGAAAAAGTAAAGCATGAATTCTTATAATAACCTTACAAAATAAGAGTTCTCCATGTTGCATCATATATTTAAATTTATGATAGATTCCTTGTTGAGAGATTTTATCCTGGACCTCCCCTACAAAAAACACAAGGGGTGGTCAAAGAAATTCGCAGAACGGGGTTTATCCAAGGTGGAAGTAGTAGTGCAAATAGTGCACACAGTATGACTGTGTGACTTATTAGTAAATGTGCCATATTTCAGCCTTCTGCTTTTATATTCTTTCAGATATCACCAAAGAAGCATGTCAAACGTGAAGAAAACCCCAAGTATGGATAAAATTGAATTTCACACCTTCATTAAGTTCCTCACAAAACAAGGGAAAACACTTCAAACCATTTTGGAAGAGATGTTATTGGTTTACAGGGACTGTTGCCCTGAGAAATCCATGGTTTGCAAGTGGCATAGCCTTTTCAAGCAAGGTAGAGTCAATTGAAGATGACCTTCGACCTTCGTTGGGATGCCCACTTGAGGCCACTTTCTCAGATATTGTCAGAAAAGTTGAAAACTTGCAGTGAAAGATGCCAGTGTGAATAAAAAGCACTTTGCTGCAATACCTGGAGTATCACCTACAACCATTTTGAATATTCTCTGTCAGCATCTAAGGATGTCAAAAGTCAGTGCAAGATGGGTACCGAGAATGTTCATGCCACTTAAAAAGCAACAGTGTGTCAAGAGTTCACGACAGTTTTTGGACCTCTGCAGAGACAACAAAGATGAAATTTTAAACTGGATTGCCACTGGCGATAAAACTTGGGTTCGTAATGAACCTGAGCCAAAGCAGGAGTCCATGAAGTGGCATGAAAAGGGCACGCTACCCCCTAAGAAGCTCAAGGTGTTATAATCAGCTGGAAACATCATGGCTATTTTTGGTGATACAGAGGATATCTTGCTGATCGATTACAAGGGTAAGGGTATCACAATAACTGGAGAGTAGGATTCAAGTCTGCTGACACAGTTAAAATAATCTATGTAGGAGAAAAGAAGAGGAAAATGGACCAGAGGGGTGTGTTTTTGCACGACAGCATGCCCATGCACAAGAGCAATGTTGCATTGGCTACTCATCACGACTATGACTTCCAAACGTTAAAGCACCCTTCCTACAATCCAGACTTGGCTCTGTCTTATTTCTAATTGTTCCCAAATATGAAAAAAAAAAAGCTTTGAGACAAGAAATTTACAGACAACAAAGAGGTTAAAGCTGAAATTTGAGAGCAAAAACAAAACATTTTTTTTTGAGGATATAAATAAACTTATTGAAAGATCTGAAAAGTATATTAGAGTTAAGGGTGAATATAATAAAAAGGAAAAATAATACATTTTTTTTAACCTTTTTCCCCCTTCATTCCACAAATTTCTTGACTCAACTCTGTATGTAGCCTTGCCTCAGTCCCTACTTTTCAGTCCACACCCCCTTTAAGAGATTTAATTGCAGGAAAAAAGAAAGTGAAAGGTGGAAAAAGGAAAATTAGAGATGAGGGCCTCTGCGGGTTCCTGGTCCCTCCAAAAAATTATTTTAAAAACCCTACATTTTAAACACAAAACAAACTGTAAAACTCTGTCTTCAGTAAAACAGAGGGCTAGGAATAAGTTGTTCTCCAGAATAATTAAAAAGACTTTTAGAATTGAAATATCTTCCACTTAAGGAATTGAAACTATGCTGCAAACATTAACCTGTTAACATCAAATGTAACTATCAATTTCACTATTCCCACATGCTTTCCCCTCCTATTTTTATTATATTAATCTAGTTAACAAATTATCTTTCTACTGTGCTTTCCATTTAAGCAAGCATGAACTTACATTTAACAGTGACCATACCACATACCTAAGAAAGTGTGGGATTGCCCAATTAAGGTTTAGTGAGCAAGCCATTAAACTTACTTCTACTTAGTTTGAATGACACTAATTTCTATTTCTTCTGTACCAAAATTAACATAAAACCCAACTCACTGAAACTGTCAAGATGTGGGTACTATTGTTTTGTTCTCATCTCAACGAACTCTTAACATTTTAATTGCAATTATAAAAAATTATTTTTATCTTAATGAATTCATTTAAAATAGTCTAAAAATAATTCAACAGTATACACAAAGGAAAAGGTATCAAATGCTACAATGTCTATACTTAATCATCATAAAAACCTTTAGAAATTACATACTCTGCAATGAGATCATTATTTAATATAAGCATACTAATAATTGCATTTAAAATTGAAGAAAATGAAAGTCTTGTTTAAAAAATATGACAGCCCAACGTGTTTGGCCAAACAATACTTGGGCAAAGAATTCTATGCACTCTTCAAACTGGCTTTAACAAAAATAAGAATCCAATAAGTATGATCCTATAATCAAAGTAATAGTAAAACTGATTATCAATTTCCTCCTTTCTATGTACTTTGGCTAGTTGTGTATTTCTACCACCATCACTGGTCCTGGATGATTCAGAAACTTCAGCCTGTAATACTCAAAGGTCTTTATGTGATTCATTCCCCAACCCACCAACTATCTCCTTATGATTTCCTATCTTTCTATCATATTTAATATTTAAGAGTTAGGTATTTAAGAAAAATACAAGACCCAGAAAGAAGAAAGATTACAAAGAAGAAGGAGGTGCCTAGAAAAGGCAAACAAAAAGGAGCATTAGGAATTAGCTGTGATATTCCTTGGTAATCACAGAATACTTCCGTGGTATTTCTGCCAAAGATACATAATTCAAAATCAATCATAAAAAACATCAGGCAAATTCAAACTGAGGGAAATTTTACATTAACTTTCTTGTAATCTTCAAAAGTATCAGGTCATAAAAGTCAAGGAAAGATGGTTTCAGATTGAAGAAAACTAAAAGACAGGAAAACCAAATGTAATATATGATTCTGGACTGAATATGGGTATAAAAAGACTTTACTGGAACAACTGGAGGAATATGAATGGGGTCTGAGGATTAGATGATAGTAACGTATCAGTGCTAGTTTCCTGATTTTGATGGCTGTAAGTGGTTACATAGGAGAGTACTTGTTTATAGGAAATGAATCCCAAAGTATTTGGCAGAAGGCAATGTGCGTGCCCTCAGGTTGGCTGGCAACTTGCCCACAAATGGGTCAGGAAAAAGAAAATTCATAGTTCTGCCTTTCCTACTTTTCTGTCAATATAGATTAATTTTTTTTAATTTTGAAACAAACACTATGCTAATTTCCTCAATGTGATAAGATACAAAAAACATAATTTTAAATTAGTATCATGCATAATAAAGAAACCTGAGAAATACTGACAATCAGGAACAAAACAAGCATGTTCATTTTCCACCACAATCATTTAATATTGTTCTGGAGGTGATGGCCAATATCATTAGTTAAGAAAGAAGTAATTTGGGGGAAGCCGGGATGGCTCAGTGGGTTAAGTGCTCACTTTGCATTGCCGGGGACCGAGGATCGAATCCCAGGCCCGGCCCAGGCGGACCGGCCCAGGCGGACCGGCCCGTGCGGAACCATGTGCTGAACTGGGAGCTCCCCCAGTTCAGTTCTCTCTCTGTCTCTGTATCTCTCTCTCTCTGTCAAAAAACAATTAAAAAAAAAAATATTTAGGAAAAAAAAAAAGAAAGAAGTAATTTTAAATAGAAAAGAAGGAATGAGATTACTATTATTTGCAAATTATATGAGTGGATACCTGGAAAATCCAAGAAAATAGCCTATAAACTATTATTTAAAATTTAGGAATGGGGAAAGCCAGGATGGCTCAGTGAGTTAAGCACTCACTTTATAGCCCCAGGGACCGAGGATTGAATCCTGGCCCCAGCCCGTGCGGACCAATATGCTGAACTGGGGAGTGCCCCCAGTTCAGTTCTTACCGCCGGGGTGAGACCCTGGCCCAGTTCCTGCCCTGTGCAGCCCCGCGCCCACCTGTGGAATGAAACTATGTGGGAAAACCAATAAGATATGCAACTATGGAGACTGTTCTGGGCCCGCCCTCTTCTCTCTGTCTCTGTCTCTCTCTGTCAAAAACAATAAAAATAAATCTTTAAAAATTTAGGAATGTTAGTAAAGTAGCTACATATAAAAATAATACATTGAAACACATGGGCACCTATAAAAGCAATCAGTTAGATGATATAATTAAGTAAAACAATTCCACATATAGCAACAAAAATGATCAAAATAAGCCTTACAAGAAAAGAAGATATGCAAAGAATACTTTAAACAGTACTAAAAAGCAAAAAAAAGAAAAAAAAGACTTGAACAAATGAGAAGCAAAACTGCATTTTTAATACTGTACTACATTTTATTTCTCCCTAAATTAATCTTTAAAAATTATGCAAGCTTGTTCACTGCAGAACTGTTCAGTGGCCCGAACATGGAAACAACCAAAATGCCCTTCGATAGATGACTGGATAAAGAAGTTGTGGTTCATCTACACACAATGGAATGCTACTCAGAGATAAGAAAAGATGAAATACAGTCATCTGTGACAACATGGATGGACCTAGAGACCATCTTATTAAGCGAAATAAGTCAGACTGAAAGAAGCAGGAAACACATGACCTCACTTATAGGTGGATTATAAAACTGAAAGCAACAAAGAAACAAAGACTTATGGACACACTCAATAGCTTGGTGATTACCTGAGGGAAGGGGAGTGGGGAGGAGGGAGAGTGGGGAGGGGAGGTGGGAGTGGGCACCAGACTTATAGACACACTCAATAGTTTGGTGGTTACCTGAAGGAAGGGGAGGAAGGGAGAGTGTGTGTGTATGTGTGTGTGAGGGTGGGGGGGCAGTGGGCACCAGATATATGGTGATGGAAGGAGAGCTGATTCTGGGTGGTGAACACATAATGTAATACATAGGTGATGTAATGTAGATTTGTACATCTGGAAACTATCTAATTGTTACCAATCAATGTCACCCAAATAAATTTAACAATAAAAAAAAAAAATTATGCAAGCCCAATTAAAATACCAACAGAGTGTTTTTAAAAATCATCATACATAGGGGAAGCCGGGATGGCTCAGTGGGTTAGGCGCTCACTTTGCAGCCCTGGGGACTGAGAATCGAATCCCAGCCCCGGCCCATGTGGACCCATGTGCTGAACTGGGGAGTGCCCCGAGTTCAGTTCTCACCGGGGCGAGACCCCGGCCCAGTTCCTGCCCTATGCAGCCCCAAGCCCACCTGTGGAATGAAACTATGTGAAAAAACCAATGATGTGCAACTATGGAGACTGTTCTGGGCCCTCCCACTTCTCTGTCTCTGTCTCTTAACTCTCTCTGTCTCTGTCAAAAACAATAAAAATAAATCTTTAAAAATAAATAAAAAACATACATGATGATTCTAAAGTACATATGAAAGAATAAATAATTTAAAAGCCCTAAAATATTTTAAAACATTATAATTCTATAGTCACTTAAAAAGTGTACCAATGCATGAGCAGGTAGAGATGTGGTAAAGACAATCCAAAAAATAAACCCAAATACATACAGAATTTTAGTAAAAGCTAAAAATGATACTGCATGCACACCATTGGGAAAAATGTGAATTATTCAATAAATGTTGATGGGCAGCTATGTAAAAAGTATTTTTCAGGTGAAAACAAACGCCAAATGGATCAAAAAAATTTAAAGGAACCCCACAGTATCAGAAGAAAAGGTATCATTTGTTTTTGCTGTAATGATATCTCAGTTAGGACTGCCTTCCTGAGAATAATACAAAATCCAATATCACAAAAGACTAATGAGTTTTACTTCAAAAAATAAAATATTTATATATGACAATAAAAAAGTTGCTGAAAAGCGATCATGAGAAATAAGACAGTTCTTTTTCAACAAATGTAAAAAAAATTGAAAAACAGTTATATCACAAATCACAAGTTTACTTTTCTTAATAAATTAAGAACACTTACAAATCAGTAAAAAAAAAATAGATCATGAACACAGGACATGTAGATAGAAGGAAATACAAAAGGCTCAAACATTTTAAAGACGTTCAATCTCACAGGTAAGAGAAATAATTAAAACTATAATCAGATTTCCCCTTTTCCATAGGTTAATAAAGTTCAGTAATTTAACAATATAATACAGTGGTGAAAAGTATGTGTATGTTGGCTGTGGTATATGAATCAGTTTACCACTATAGTGGACAATTTGGCAATATTTATCAACTTCGTAAATGCAAATACTGCTTAACCAGCAATTCTAATTATTCTAGATTGTTATCCTTCAAATATATCTGCACATGTCTGAAAAAATACAGACAAGAATGTATATACAATTCAAATGTCCATCTATAGAACAATGGTTAATAAATTATGAATATAATTGGAAAAAAAGTAGATCCTGAATTAAGACCTATAAGGACAGAAGAAGAAAGAGTGAATCTCTTAATTATTTTCCTTCTGAAAACCTACTCAGAAAGTTAAAAACAAGAGATCTTAAAGCACATGTTCTTACAGAAGGAAGCTAATTCCTTCTCTAAAAATAACCTGAATCTAATAAAATGTAATATTATAACTGGTATAAATCCTTTACCCTGTCAAAACAAAGATTAAATGCCAGGTAAAGAGTCTTCAAATATGACAGGATACTTTGATCTGAACTGGATTATTTCATTGAAAAGGCAAAAGTAGAGGGGATACAGAAGTGAAGATAAGACTAAAAGAAAGAACAGAAGGGAAGGAAGAAAGGAGAAAAGAAATAAAAGAAGTGAAATAGAAGGAAAGTGGGATACAATGTACACAAAGAAATACTATACAGTTGTTACAAAGCTCTAAATATGCTGATATAGAATGATATCCAAAACAGATTAAATGAAGAAAAATAAGACGCCCAACAATGTAGACTCTCAGGTAACCGGCACCCATGGGCAGGGGTGGCCAACCTTTCTGTATATAAGATCTACTTTTGGGAAAGCCGGGACGGCTCAGCGGGTTGAGCGCTCGCTTTGAGGCCCCGAGGACCGAGGATCGAATCCCGGCTCCGGCCCAGGCGGACCCAGGGAGTTCCCACAGTTCGGTTCTCTGGCTGTCTCTGTCTCTCTCTCTATCTGTCAAAAGTAAAATAAAAATAAATATGCACTGAAGATAAAATAATTACTCTCTATAAATATAAAAAGATATAAAAAAAAAAAAAGATCTACTTTTTATCTTAAAAGTGTGTCGCGATCGACTTGTTGTCATAGGCGTAGTCTAAGGGGGAAGAAGGGGTGTGAAATGCATACTATGTTTATACACTGTGTTTCAGTATAAGGTGCATTCCAGCGAGGTATGGGTAAATAAGTAAAATATATGTTCAAATCTATTTTTTATTTTTTAAATCACTTATTAAGTTTTCAAGATATAGGCTCATGAAGAAAATAAATTTCCAGACCCAACTTTTGATAGCAGCATTCCGTACATGCGGTACCTAAAAAATTCGATTTTCTGACACTTTTTCAAGATAGATTTTTACTAACTTAAAATGCAATTTAATTTTTTTATCAACTGCAATATATAAGTTGCACTATTTGTTCGTAAATATGAAAAAGTTGTTATAAAAATGCACAGTATGGTTGATAATTTGATTTCAATATTTCACTTTCGCGGTTTTTTTTGGGCCAGGAAATTTTATCATGAAAGAATTATATGACTTACTTTTTGCTAATCTATCAATAGCTCGCTGAGTACACCTTGTACTGAAATATAGATATACGGTTTATCTACCTACGTAAAAAACCACAACAATAATTATTTAAAGGGCCAAAAAACTCACGTCCAGGGGAATTAAAAGAACATGGATAATTATTAACAATATTTATTAATTCAAAGTAGCTACAGATAAAGACAGATTTAGAATTTACTTTGTTGCCTTAACATTAATGGGAAGACTGAGTTTGCATGTCTCTAACCAAGGAATCATAATTAGGTGTATATCCT
>PVKE010014856.1:8548-34408 GCA_004027555.1 Craseonycteris thonglongyai
GAGAGGAAGAAAACAATGAACCAAATGCCACCGCAGGTTCTCACTCTTCAACGATGACGTCCCATTTGTACAGAAAACTTGGAAGAGAATACAGGCCTCTGTTTACACCCACTTTCAAACAACTTTCAGCGGCCGAGGCCAAGTTGAAGTACCCGTTTCATGTCCTCAGCCACAGGAGGCTGGTACTGTATGGTCCCACAACGCAGACGGAAGGGGAGGAGGCAGTGAGAGGTCGGGTCCGCGGGTACAGAATGTCAACCACGCAAGAGTAAGTTCTGGGGACCCGGCGGGACTACAGGGAGCAACACTGAGTGGCAGACCTGACATCTGCAAGAAGGGTCGAGCGTAAGAAATGGGGACCCTGTGAGGCTGTGAGGTGACACGGTGACAACCGCCCAGGGCGTGATGCAGCAACATCAAAGCATCGAGTTGCATACTTCAGACATAACCACCTTTACTCCCAGGCCCAGCTCAATAAAGCCGGGAAAGAAACCTCTAGTTGTAGAACCTGGATGTGTTTATGTAAGAAAAATAAACTTCTTACCTTAAAACACCACCAAACGAACCAATAACCGCACATTTGAGGGGTGGGGTGGGAGGAAGTGTTACCCCATATGAGACCATACATAAAATTAAAGTCCAGACTGATCTTTAACTCAAAACTCTGACTATATTAGAAAACAGAAAAATGTGTTCATACCGGAAAGAATGCAAACTAAAATCATAAACGCAAGGACAGCATTTACTGCCTTCACAATGCCGAGTCCTGTGAGCTAAAGGACGCCTTAAAACTCAGTAAGAATCTGGGACAAATCGCAGGGGAAATACAAGTTTAACGGCCAGTAACCCGGGTGCTGACCTCAAAGTGGTCCGTAACCCCGGCTCCTTCCCAATTGCTTTCACTTTTCCGGTCTCCACTCCAGACCCTGCAAACTTCCTCGGAGATCCTGGGAACGCTGCCGCCTTCTGACGACCAGGACGGATGCTGTGGGTGCCACGGTTCTGTGATCGGGAGGAAAAAGCCAGGAGGCGTAGAGCGACCCCAGGGCCGAGTCAGGGGCTCCTAGCAAACGCCCCGGCCTCCTTGTGGTGCAAGAAACAAACCCTCGTTGGTTAGAGCCGTTGGGTCGGCCCCTGTTCCTTGCAGGGCGACATGTAATGGTCACAACCGTGGTCACCGGGACAAGGACGAGCCACCCAACAGAAAAACGGGCAAAGGTCAGAACAGGCAATTTAGAGGAGAGCAAATAAACAAATGTGCGTTAAACGTGCAAGACGATACCCGTAGGAAGGACACACCAGACAGGGAGCTGGCATTTCCCAGCCTCCAGATGCGCAAGAGTTACAGACCGAGGGAGAGAGTCCAACCGCCAGCGTTGCCACAGAACGGCCCGCGTCCCTGTCGCCGGCTGCCCGTTGGGGCCGCCATTTTGAAAGTCGGGTTCACAGCGTCGCTGCATCAAAACGGTCGGTGGGTCTTCGCCTTAGACTGTCTCACGGGGGGACATAAGGCTCAAGGAGGTTTGCTGTTGGGTTGTGAGCAACGTCGAAACACTGGGGACCGTCCCCCGGGCAGCATTACCTTCAATGGCTCAATGAATCATCTCGTGCAGCGAAGAGAACGAGGCGGCCATGTGTACTCAGACACAATGGCCTAGATACCTTTTTTTTTTTTTTTTTATCTTTTCACATTTATAGAGAGAAATTATCTTTTTGTCTTCAGTGCATAGTTATTTCTATTTTACTTTTTGACAGATAGAGAGAGAGATAGAGACAGAGACAGCTAGAGAACCAAACTGTGGGAACTCCCCAGTTCAGCACGTGGGTCCTGCCTGGGCCGGAGCCGGGATTTGATCCTCGGTCCTCATGGCCTCAAAGCGAGCGCTCAACCCGCTGAGCCGTCCCGGCTTTCCCTAGATACCTTTTTAAAATAAAACAAAACCTCAGACCCAGGGCACCCGCTGAGTGGCTTCTGAATGGATAAAGACGCACTTCTTGCTGAGCCAGTGACTGGCCTCAGTCGTATCTAATAAGCAACGAAACTGTAAGCAGCATCTTTGCAAAAGCACAAAGAGCCATCGCGAGGGGCCCGCTCACGTCCCCTCATCTCCCCGTGGGCTCAGGGCCATGGAGGCGGCTGGGGCAGAGCTGGGCACATCCCCGGCTCCGTATGCTGGGGCCTTAGTGTCAGGACACTGGTCCCAGACCACGTGGGTCCTGCATAGGCACTTCTTGTCTTGGGAGATGGCGGCGGTGCCCCTGTGCAGACAGGCACCCGTGAAAGGACTCGGTGGCCCTCGAGCTCCAAACGGTCGCTGGTCCCTGAAGGCCCTGACTTCCGGGATGCTGGCGACGGAGCCGTATTTTCCGACGACGTCCTGTGAGTGTGGTTAATAAGGCACCAACAAGTTCTCACGGCTGATTCCGTGGATTTCCTGGCTCCCTCGGAGGTGCCGGCCCAGCTCCCACATTCTGGGGATAAACAGGTGAACAGCGCGTGGCTCCTGCCTTCCCCCTGCCCGGCCCACCGGTCGGGGAGGGTAGGGGACAGAGAGGAACCGCGGGGTCCAGGGTGGAGCATACGCGGATCGCT
Source organism: Craseonycteris thonglongyai (assembly GCA_004027555.1). Classification (NCBI taxonomy): domain Eukaryota; kingdom Metazoa; phylum Chordata; class Mammalia; order Chiroptera; family Craseonycteridae; genus Craseonycteris; species Craseonycteris thonglongyai. The sequence continues at coordinate 11,142 of PVKE010014856.1, forward strand.
GTCGTGTGGGCAGAAGCCCACGCAGCTCCAGTGTATCACGCGTCTGAGTTTATTTTACCACAAACTCAGATCTTCTGTGTGAAACTGTCAGACGTCTGCGTTTCCATCAGGCGACAGGAAGTGGCTCATATGACCATCTGGGATCCCCAGACGCGCAAGCCGGAGCCTCGAGACCCCGCGGTGCGACCTTTGCCACCGGACGCGGCCTCGTGGGAGCCACACCGGGAGGCAAGAGGCCGGAGCCTCAAGGAGCCGCCGTCCGACACCCGCGTCGGCGCCAACGCCTCGCAATCACGCTTCCTCCCCGTGGCAGGGCTGGGCTCAGCCCCAACGCGCCAGATGGGCCTGTGGGCTCAAGAACCACGCCATCTGCAGAGCTTCCCCTCCCACGGCCGTTACAGTTTGTACCGATCGCGAGCCTCCGTCCTAATCCTACCCTCAGCGCAGCGCCGGGTTTCAGGCCCCTCGGGCGGCTGGAGGAACGAGACACAAGCGCTTAGGTCCGAGTGGCCTACCACCCACGACGTGCGTCCTAATCTCCATCCCATCACCTCTGCTGGGGAGGCGACTCCGACGACACGAGGCTCCACGTGGGGCCGACCCGGGCGTGGAGCTGAACGTGAAGGAACAGGAAACGCTACGAGTGGAGGAATTCAATGCTGGGTTTCGTCTGGCCCACGAGGCGGCCCTTCCGTCTCGGGCCCACGGCCGGCCCCGCCGTGTCTGCAGGAATCAGACGTCCGCCACGTCTGCTTGACCCCGGCAATCGGCAGGTGGGACACATGACAGGAATCCTGGGCAGGTGACGAAATCCTTTTCTGAATCAGTTTTGGCCCCAGCAGGTTGGTCTGTTATTTCCTCACGGGGCTCAAAGCAGCAAGGAACTCATAAAACGAGGTAATGACCCATTTAAAGATGCCCTTCATGGGAAAAAATCACTTCTACTCCAGGAAACTGACATTACATGATCATTATCGCTGTAACGTGATGGCGTCTAAGAGCCATTTGCATGGAGGCGCTGGCGAGGCTACAAGTTCCGTGATGGCCCGCGATGTATTAGATGTTGGAAGTCAAGTGAAATACGGAAGCTTTTCACTGTAACCTATCGGAACAGTCTCTGGTGGAAGAGCCCAGATGCCATGCCGACTCCATGACCCATGGAGGGCGGGGAAGCTTCTAGATTGGGGTGACGGCTTCTCAAAATGGCTCCGCGGAACCCTAAGCCGATCGCAGACTCCTGCTGCCGTAACCAACGCTCTCGGTGCACGACTGGCAGCAAAGGCCTCTGGGACATTTTGGTGGAAGAGATCGGAGGCAGGCTGGGCGGGAGTCTTATCTGACCGGCTCCATCACGCCCCACCGTGGCCCCAGGGACGAATCAGGGTGAAGAAAGGGGCTCACGTCCAAGGTGCTTCATGTCATCGTCGGAAAAGGCCAAGAGCAAAGAACACTGTCGGTCATCCCGCCCTGGCGGTCGCCTCAACCTCACCAGTGTCTTGGGGGACACACATCTCCCCAAGCAAACACCCCAAATCCGGCCTCTTCCCCGGCCACGTCCCTGGAGGTCATGGATTTGGGAATCGTTCTGTGTACGTGGAGCAGGTGGTTCACTTTGCTGAAAACCCCTCCTACCTGTTGAGGAACCTCCTACTCATGGTCCTAAAGGCAGAAAATTCTGGAAAAATTATCTTTAAGTGGGGGAAGGGCGATCAAGTGGGCGTTGTCGTGCTTGATCTGACATTGAGTTCACAGCTGCCTTTGAGGATCAAGACAGGAAGGTCAGGGAAGCCGGGATGGGACCATACATCAATGTTTTAAAAATGAACATGAGGGGAAGCCGGGAGGGCTCAGTGGTTTAAGTGCTCACTTTGCAGCCCCGGGGACTGAGGATCGAATCCCGGCCCCGGCCCGTGTGGACCCATATGCTGAGCTGGGGAGTGCCCCCAGTTCAATTCTCACCGGGGTGAGACCCCGGCCCAGTCCCTGCCCTGTGCAGCCCCACGCCCACCTGTGGAATGAAACTATGTGGAAAAACCAATGATGTGCAACTATGGAGACTGTTCTGGGCCCTCCCCCTTCTCTCTGTCTCTGTCAAACACAACAAAAATAAATCTTTAAGACAGGAAGGTCACTGGTCTTCTCGTGGGATTTCCTTCTCCAGATGTCGGCTCCATGTGTCTTCCCCACGGACACATAAATGACACTTTCTATAAATACATCGCCTTCGTTCTGACAAGCTCCTCTTGACGGTGTCGTAAACCATCGATCCCAAAGGGGACGCCCACAGAGGACCCGGGTGACATGTGTTGGACACGTGAACCCCGTGCAGGGGTGACCCCCGCCCCGTCTCCAGTCTTGGGCGCCGGGACGGTCACCTGACCCCTGGGCCCCTCAACCTGCGAGATGCCCTCCCCCAAAGGCCAACGTTGAGGGGCACCAAGGCCGGCGAGCTCCATTTTCTTTACGTAGGACAGTGACACCTAGTGGCCCGGGAGGCAAATGGGCTAAGAGAACCTGGTGGCACCCCCTGGGGTCCCCCCATTCTCACTGGGCCCCCGAAAGGCTCGCGTCTTTTCCTGGCTACACCATCCCGTCCGCGATCGGAGAAGTGTGGTGAGGGGCCGCGTCTGTGGGCCGGTCCCACGCCAGCCTCTCTGGGAAGAGCCGCCTCCCCCACCCCCAGGAAGACCCCGTGGAAAGACGTGACGACACTGGTGTCCGAGCCGAGCAGCGTGGGCACATGGGGCATCCACGGTTCCCCCACAGCCCAGCGGGGCCGAGGGCTCAGCCGAAAGCTCGGGAGTCAGCGAGGCGCTGAGGGTGGGGAACGGACGGGAGAAGGAGCCGCAGACCTGAGTCACCGTCATCCACCCGGGTCGGTGGCCATGAGGCTGGGGGTCCCCTGAGAGCTGAAGCCCCGACCCTTCCTCCTGGTGAAGCCGGCGCCTACGGCTGACACGTGGCAGGTGCACAGCGTCCACGTCGAGGGAGAGGGCGGGACGGAGTGACAGCGAGGACGAGCATGAACCCAGCCCATGAGGAGAGGCCCTGAGAAGGCGTGAGGTCCCCGAGGGGACACACAGCAGGGACGTCATCGCCTGAGGATTAGGGACGAAGGCGGCTGTCACGTGCCCTTGGGGGCAGGAGGGACACGCAGGACCAGACCCACAAACTCAAAGCCGCCCAAACCGTAAACCGCAGCTTTGCCTTGACTGGAATCCTCACCCCCTTTATATTCGAGATGTAGGCAAGGTCAGGTCCACGGCGCCTTTGGGACGCGGTCGCCTCCCTGCGTGACGCGGTTTCTCGTTTCCGCGCTGACAAGTTCGCCGTCTCGGCCGTCACTGAAGCCGCTGGCTCTGGCTCCGCGGCCGGGTCGGCTCCACGTGGTCACGCAGGCGAATTTATCGACATGTCGCCTGGAAGAAAGGCTCCCCCAAGTAGCCCGAGCAGGGACTTTATTAATTTATTGACAATTACTTGTTAGATGTGTGAAAACGCTCCCGTTTCCAGGAAGCCTCAGGCTGGATGCGGATTAAAACGCTTCTGAGCGGAGTGGAGACGGCAGCGGCATCAGCATGGTTGCCCACCGGGCGGCGAAGGGCCGGCGTGAGGGGAGCGCCCACCCCTAGCTGCTCCCCAGCGCCCTGACCCGTTCTGGCCGCACCCAGATTGGGGGCAGGGGCGGGGGCGGGCCGGGGCTCAGTCCCCTGTGCGGCCCTGGTGGGACGGCCACCAGGAGTGTCCCAGCTGGGGACACGAGCGCCCGGCCCTGCCCTTGGCCTGGCCGGCCACACGGGCCCCAGGGACGCCCGCCTGTGCGTTTCCATCCCTCCCGCTAGCCTGGGCCCCGAACTGTGTTCCCGCTGGGTGCTCTTCCGCTTGAAGGAGCCCCAGTTTCTGTCCCGTGTGACCAGGAGCGCCAGCCCCCAGCCCCCAGGGGGGCAGCCGCACCGCCTTTGGGGGCCGGGATGGTCCTGCAGCCGAGGCTCAGCCTCTGCCGCCGCTCTCGCTCGCTGCGCGGGACCCGGGGCTCCCACGGTGGGGACCCCGTGAGAAAACGCGGGCACAGCCGTCCTCTCTGTGGACGGTGTGTGATCCGCCCACCGCGAAGCCCAGGCCTCCCCTCTGTTCATCGGGGAGTCACAGCCCCCTCGTCTCCTCACAGACTTATTTTCAGGACCCGACGAGGTGAGACGTCTGACGAGCCTGCACACCCGGAACTGGGAGACACAGGCTGCCTCTGGCTCGTGCCCAGGATGGAGCCCAGCCGGCGACTCGTCCACACGAGCGGGTCAGCCAGGAGCCGGGAGCAAGCGGAGCTCGGGGCGGGGAGTTGCCCGGGTCATCAAACCGAGCGCGTGCACAAGGCAGGGCCGGTGGCCGGCGGGGACACCTGGCAGGCTCTCGGGTTGCCCCCGGGGCCGCGAGGCAAGAACCAAGCGCCTTTCTGTGATGGGGACACGGTCAGATCAGATCTGGAATTCCGCCTTTTCCCTCCCAGAATCCTCTGGGCAGACACTGTCCCCGCGGAGCTGGGGGTGAGAAGCTACACGTCCCGCGTTTGCACGGCACCCGGTGTCCAACCCATGTGGTCGGCACAGCTGCCTCCGATTCGTCGCGATGACAGTGACAGCAGCTGCGTGACCCTGTGTCTCAGGCACGGTCCCATCAGCGGTCCCCTCACAACAACCCCCCACGGCAGCCCCCCACGGTCGCCACGTCCCGGATCGAGTGCCGGGGACAGCAGGGAAGCGGCTGGACCCCAGTCACGTCACCAACAACAGAGACCAGGTGTGGGGGCCCCGGGCCCAGCCCCCGACGGAGCAAAACCCCCGGGCTGGGCAGCTGAGCTCGTTCCTGTAGAGCAGGGACCCCCAGCTACTGTGAAGGGGGTGGGTGCAGCGAGAGCGTTCGAATGGCCTTTGGCTTTTTAATTTTTTCAGAGGAAACCAGCTGGGGTTGCTGGACCGGAACTCCACCGGCAACGCCGCGAAGGAGGGCGGAAAATAAACACGGAATTTAATGGGAAATGGACTTGCTGACACCCCCGTCACTCAGATGTTCACCGGGCGTGAGCCCGGCTCTTGGAGCTGTGACGCCGGCCGGTTCAGGCCGCAGCCGCCGGCCCACACGCCGCCACCGCCTCTCCCGCCCGCGTTTATTTCTGTTTGTTTTTGTTTTGGGGAAATATTGAGAGTTTGCCGCTGACTGTGCTCCCAGGCAAGGTGCGTGATCATCAAAATACCGTCGGCACCGCTTAAAAATACAGAGGAAGAAGAGACATTAATATCCTTTCTGAGACAATCAGTACTTTTTGTTTGACAAAGAAACCGCCCCCTGTTTACGGCTCGTGCAGATAATGTACGTTCATGCGAGCGAGCGCTGGCGGAAAACGCACGCCCATACGTTGCACAACTCTTGCCCGTGTGAACAGAACGATCTCATAAATATGCAGCACCTGCTCCTAAAAACATGTATTATAATTTTATGCAATGCAAATCACATTAGAATAAATTATTTTCTGCTAAAACGGTGGAGTCAGCACAATTACAGGGAACCATAAAGTCCTCGGCTCAATTAAAGGCGGACGGGCGGGCATTGGTGCGGCCCCAGGGCCTGTCCGCACGTTAGGACGGATGTTGTTCTTCACAGAGGATCCATGACGGGGACCCAGTCACCTCGGAGGATGCGGGGACGAACGCGGACAACCACGGAGCAGGTGGGGCAGGACGGGACCCCTCAGCAAGACTGAGGGACGAAGAAGCTCGTGACCACGACCGAACCCTGACCGTACACTTAGTCACTCAACAAACACTGACCGACAACACCCACCACGTGCCAGATGTGACTCCACCCCTGCAGACGGAGCGGTGACGGGACAGGAGCAGCCACGTCCTCATGGGGGCTCACAGAAGCGAGTCGGCAGGTCACCCCCATTATTTCAGGGAGCGACGGGTGTGGTGGGCTGGGAACGCTCCTCTGAAGAGGTGACCTGTGGGGAGCCGGGGCGGCTCAACAGGTTAAGTGCTCGCTTTGCAGCCCTGGAATCTGAGGATTGAATCCCGGGCCTGGCCCATGTGGACCCATATGCTGAGCTGGGCTGTGCCCCCAGTTCAGTTCTTGCCGGGGCCTATGTGGGAGGCTCCCCGCCCAGCTCCTGCCCTGCGCAGCCCTGTGCCCACCTGTGGAGGGAAACTATATGGAAAACTAATGTCAACTATGGAGACTGCTCTGGGCCCTCCCCCTTCTCTCTGTCAAAACAATAAAAACAAATCTTTAAAGAGGTGACATGTGAGGGACAATTCAAATGGAGAGGCGCAGCCTAGCGTGACCATCAGGGAAAGGTGCTCAAAGCAAAGCGGAGGCCAAGGCGGGAGGCGGGGAGAGGTGGGAAGGGTCAGAGCTGTGATGCAGGGAGAGGGCCCTGCGGGTGTGAGAAGCCAGCTCAGGTCAGCGGCGGGTCCTGGAGGCCACGGCGTGGCATCTGGGGGTGATCGGGGGTCCCCGAGAGCCCCCACGGGCACCGACACACCCCAAACACCCTTCCTCCCCTAGGACGCGAGCTGCCCTCCCCACACCCCTCCAGCCTCAGCCCCTGACGCCTCCAGTTGCAGCTCCCGGCCCGTGGCCGGGTCACGTCAGCTCCCAACGCTCAGCAGCCACGTCCCACCTGCGGCCCAGGATGGCTTCAAACACAGCCCAACACAAACGCTTAACACACAGTGAGGCTTTTTCTTGCGATTTTATTTTTTTTATTTTTTTTCGCTCCTCAGCGATCGCCAGTTTGAGGGTCTGAGGTGCAGCCCAAGACCCTCCCGAGTCGGCCCAGGGGAGCCAGGAGGTCAGACACCCTTGCTCCACATTGCTAGCGTTTTCTTTTTTTTCTTTTCCTTTGGATGTTACGTCTGGTGTTTTCGCATCCCACCCGCCATGTCTACAAAGTGCCTGCCGGTGTCACACACGTGTCCTGAGCACGTAAAGGTCGCGATGGGCGGTGGGCTAAGCCCACCACACGCGCCCCTGACTCACCGTCTACAAAGAGGGGCCTGTGGGGACGTCGTCCCACCGCCCGCCGAGGGAGAAACCAGCCTGCTGAGAGCAGCGATGTCAAAGCCCCTCGGTGCTGGACCCCCGACCAGTCCCAGGAAACACGTGCGCTCCACCAGCGTAAGGACACAGCTCGCTCTTCTGTGCAGAAGCACGGTTTTTACGGTTTTTGTTGTTGTTTACATTGATCATGAGCAGTAGGTTTAAAGGACAGAGGAGTCTTCACAGGGATTTACGGTGACCTGTCAGCAAATGTTCAGGCCGCCCCTCGGACACTGGCCGGGCGTCCCCGTCTGCCCCAGGAGCTCGCAGTTCAAACCAGGACCCAGACGACAGCTTCGGGAGTGAGCAGAGCGCCTGCCGCGCTGAGGCCTTTGTGGGGCCGGCCCCACCCTCGTGGGCAAGGACGAAGCCCGCCTGCCGGGTCTGCCGTTTCCGTGCGGTGGGCGCACGCGCAGGCCTCGTGGCTCCACACAGGGGGCTGGGGGAGCAGCCAGCGTGGCTGCCGGGGGCATCCTGACTGGGTTCTGGTTCCCACCTCCAGTTCCCGCCTCCGGTTCCCGCCTTGGGAGGGTCCTGCCTCTGTTTCTCCCACTTTCTGCCTCTGAGTCCCTGCCCTAAACGTCCCTGTCGCCTTCCCTGAGCCTGGTTTCGACCGTCTCCTTACAGTCATACCGAGGGTGGATGGGGCGGCTACAGACCATCACCGTCTGGGAGGCTGTGTGCTTGAAAAGGCTCGAGAAGAGCAGACACGTCACTATTTTATAAAGAGCTGAGCTGCTCGTGAGAATCATACACTGCAGAAGCCACCTCCGCAACTGCCCGGGTCACCCCGCTGTTCATCCAGTCTCTGGGCCCCCTGACTTGCGTGTCCCCCGCTCCGTCCACGACCCCCTGGCCCCTGCACTGTCCTCCCCATGCTCGGTGCACGTGGTCGCTGGCCCTCATTTCTGCAGTGCCGGCCGGGCCACCCAGCCCTCTCTCACCTGCCCACACCCACTGTGAGAAAATCCCAGCCGAGTGGCTCGTCTCTTCCCCCTTTTCTAGGGGTTACGGGCTAATGCATGCCGCCATTCGGGTGCTGAAACCCAACCCCCCAATACCTGAGAATAGGACTGTCTTTGGAGACGGGGTCTCTAGAGAGGTGATTAGGGTCCGGATCCAACGCGCCTCACGATTTCACAAGAAGGGGACATTAAGACGCAGCCAAAGCAAAGGCCTCACAGAGCCGACGGTCACGGGCCCTTGGGGAGAACCAGCCCTGCCATGACCTTGGCCTTGGAGTTCCAGCTCCAGAATGACAGGAACGTGAGCGGCTGCGGCTGCCGTGTAAGTCCCCTGGGGGGTGGGGCACGTGGTCTTGGCAGCCTGAGTGACAGACGGCTCACCCCGCCTGCCCCAGTGACCGGAGAAAATGGCACAGACAGCCGGGCAGCCGGCTCCACTGTACACGCAGCTGCCCCACCAGAACCAGACCGGACCAGGGAACCTGGGAACCTCCTTCACAGTGATTCCCAAGCTTTCCAATCCCTTCGGATCTGTGTCACTTCTGAGCCCACTCATGGGTGACCTGGTCTTCCTCCTCCCACTCCCACGGAAGCCTGAGTCAGTCCCCGCGGCCCGGCTGACCCGCACGCGCCCCTGGACTTCACCGCCGCTGCCCATGTGCTCTGGGGGCCCCCACCCCGGGGGCCCCCACCCCACCCCCTTAGAATCTCCTCTCTTCTGCTACCAGTCGCTCCACCTCAACCAGCTCACTCCCATCAATATGTAAACGGTGCTGAAGTCCCCACCACGTTGCTTCCGTCTCCCTCACTGCAAAGTGGACATAATTACACTCCTTCAGCAGCGGTCGCACGTGCCCGGGACCCTCCTAACATGCCCATCGCCACATCTCCGCCTGGCCCTCCATGTAGATACACGTGTACAGTTACGTGTATACCGATGCGTGAAGGGCGTACGTCAGACACTTGGGAGACAAGGAGTCGTAGTTTTTACCCCAACCGGCGTTTAGAGAAGTTTAGAAATGAGTGTTTTCATCTCTCAGCTCTGACACGCTGACGTAAACAGTGCTTGATGGGACCCCCGGAGAATTAGACACGTTCAGAGGCCGAAACGGGCTGTTCAGCACAAACCTGGTGAGGTGGCCGGCGATGCTTCTGGTGACTTCCCTGCAGGAAACACTTCCTGTTAACGTGAACTGCAGGTCCTTCTCCAGGAAGCACGGGGGCCCGAGGAGGAGGGACACGGCAGGTGCCACTCTGGGCCGTCACGCTGGGAGGAGGAACTCGGGGGTGACCGTGAGCGAGAACCCCCATTGCAACTACTGCCCCCACCCAGGTATCACCATGGAAACAACCTTCAGGCCCCCAGCCGCCATCGCGGGCACCCAGGGGCCGGGGAACGGGCACACGTCACCGCAGAGGCCACTTGTGAAGCCAGTGTGCCCCACGCTGTGCCCCCAACATGGCCAGCTCAGTGCTCCCCCTTCAGCCCGAGGCCAGGGGGCCCTGGCGCCCCAGGAGGCGGGGGCAGCACCGGGAGCCGGTGGTTCTGCAGATGTTCTTAGAACTCAGCCGTCTCAGGACAGCCCCGGTCTGGCGGGGGTGACGCAGATGCCACAGAGAGCATGCCAGCGGGCGCGCCTCCTCCAGGCGGGGGGCCCGCACACACCCCTCCCTGCATGCCCCGTCCCGGAAGGACCGCAGGAGCAGCGGGGGCCACGCTGTCCCCACAATCCACTCCAGACGCGGTGCAGTCGACAGGGACCCGGGACGCCTGGGAGAGACACGGGGACACGCTGCTCTGAGGCCCCCGTGGGTGCTGGGGGGTCCTGAGGGGCGTTGCGTGGCTGTGAGACCCCCATTCTAAGCCACGTCCCAGCGAACGACGTGTGACGATGGAGACGGCTCTGGGCCCTCCGCCCATCTCTCACCTTCTGTCACCAATAAATAAACCTTGAAGAGAAAATAACATCACACACGTACCACCATAAACGGCGACGAGCAAAGCTGGATCTAAAGAGGAACGGCCCGGAGGAGGCTGGTGCATCCACGTACAAGCTGCCGCAGAAAAGGGCCGGCGTAAACAGCCTTATTTCCCTAAAACACATCCTCTATATGTTGATAAATAAGGAGACGACAGGGGACGGAACAGACTGTGAAGCTCGGTCGCAGCGTTCCCGGAACAGGAACGGGAGACACAGGCACAGAGCGCCCCTCCCGCCCGAAGACCCCCGTCGGCACGGGCGGCGCGGGGACGGCAGCCCTGGGGCCCAGCAGCCCCGGGGCCCAGCCCGGCCTGCGGCTGCACAGAAAGCCTTACCGGTCTGGACACAGCGTCGCGGCTCCTCCGGCGCCGTGTCGTCCACGGGCCTGTGCGGGAGGCGGAGGCCGAGCCCCCCGCGGCCCATCCGGGAAGCCGGGGGCCGACTGTCCTGGAGCCGCCGCCGGTGTCCGGCAAGCACAGCCCTGGCTTGACCGGAAGGAGCCCGAGGCTCAGGGAGGCGATGGCGGCCGGGGCCGCACCGGAGACCCCGCTTCTCTGCCTCCCGGCGCACGGGACGGCTCAGGCCGGGCGCGACCGCGGGCGCCCCTGGAAGCGACGTCCGACGCGCACGGCGCCCGTGAGACTCGCGCCGCTAGGACGGGGGTGCGCCGCCCGCCTCCCTCAGACCCGCACAGACCCCTCGTCCCAGCCAAGCCAGGCGACTGTCCCACCAGCCACGGCGATTGGTTCAGAGAAGGCCATGTGACCCGGTGAGGGCCAATCACCCCGAGCTCATCAGCCACGGCGATTGGTTCAGAGAAGGCCATGTGACCCAGTGAGGGCCAATCACCCTGCGCTGTCCCACCAGCCACGGCAACTGGTTCAGGAGACCATGTGATCCTCAGTCAATCACCCTTGAGCGGTCCTACCAGCCATGGCGATTGGCTCAGAGAAGGCCATGTGACCCAGTGAGGGCCAATCACCCCGAGCTCATCAGCCACGGCGATTGGTTCAGAGAAGGCCATGTGACCCAGTGAGGGCCAATCACCCTGCCCTGTCCCACCAGTCACGGCGATTGGTTCAGAGAAGGTCATGTGATCCAGTGAGGGCCAATGAGAAGCCAGAAAATGCCCAGGGTGCTTCTGGGGAAGACGCTCCTGGAGGAGACACGGGGAGTGGGCGCAGCAAAGGCGAGAACCTTGGGGTCTGGAATGGCGGTGGGCGGCTGGTGCAGGGTTTGCTCCTGCGAGGGGCACTGGCCTGAGGAGGAAGCTGGTACCAAAGCGACGCTGTGCCCTGGGTCACGCCCACTGCAGCGGGCGACCTCGGACACTTGGAGCATCTGCCAGTGCTTCAGCCACTGGCTCTTCCGCTGACGGTCTCGTAGCTGAGAGGCCGGCCTCGCTTTCGCCTTCCGGCTGAAGGTCAGAGAGGCTGCTCGGCCTGCGTGCTCACACCGCGGACCTTCCGGACCAAATCGGTCTCACCGCGAAGTCCCTGCTTGTCCCCGCGAGGGCTGGGCTTGTTCTCAACCTTAAATGGTTTTGAATCGACACTAAAAACATAAATGAAGAGCTCACAGGATTTAATTAAAAACTACACGATGCATAATTTATACAGACCAGGGGGGGGAAAGCACAGCTTGAAAAGGAGAAATATTTCCTCTCTTCCACTCGTGTGCACTTATTTAATTTTAACTGACGGCGCGCATGGCGTTCGGGGAGCAGTCCCGGGAAGCCTGTGTTACGTGCTGGGCACAGCCCTGGAAACAGGAACGCGCGTGACAGGCGGGTCCTCGGGGCGCGTCCACCCAGCGGCAGGGCCCGAAGACACAACATGACGCCAAAGCCGGCAGCGCTCAGGGAGCAGGGAGCGCATCGCAGCTGGAGCTGGGCCCACGGCGCCCCGTTCTCAGCACCGACACGGGCCAGCTGAGCCCACGAGCCGGCGAGAGCTGCGGGGCCCATGCAGGACGCCCTGCTCAGCCGCTGGGACACACGTGCTCTGTCCACGCCCCACAAACGCTCGTCCTGACGACCCCGATGCGGCCTTGCATCCCACCTGAGGCCGCCACCTCCCAGGACGCTGGATACAACCTAGACCACCTTCCACTCCAGTTGGAGAAAATATAATTACAATGATAACAAACGGGTCAGGTGCTAATGCGGAGCGTGAGCCGATGAGGGACGTAACCTCATGTCCTTAAGCGCGGTCGGCGGTGGAGGTCCTCACTGCACGAGGGTACACCGAGCAAAGCCCTAGAGACTGCTGTGCAGTTTGGGGGCAGACGACGCGCTGGAATACGGTGCCCACGTGCGCAGGCAAATTTAACGGCGGTCACCCGCCTGTCCCCACCTAAGAGGCTGTGGGGAGAACGGGGGGCCCTGAGGGAGGACTGGACTGTAACACACAACCAGCAGGGGAGGGTCACCGTCTCCAGGGAAATAGGACGACTCGAGAGATCTTGGAGACCGTCTGCTTTCCACTCAGAAGGAAGCCGCAGAAAGCGGCCCCTGTCCCACGAGAGGAAAGACGAAGGCGGTTGACTGAGGGGAGATAAGCTGGCAGAAAAGGCATTAATGCGAGGAGGGAAGGAGTGACTGACAGAAGTAAAATGGTGCAGATCTGAGGCGACAATACAGGAGATTCCAACGCCTTGTTGAGGGAAACAAGTTGAAGAAGCTCGCTCGGAATGCAGCCGCCAAAGGGAAAGAGATGGGACTCGGCAGCAGGGACGTGGACGGTGGCCCCGCGCAGACGCGCTGATGGTGGTGATGGGAAGGACTCGGGGGAAGCCCTGAGGCGGGAACCGGAGCCAGGTGTGAACAGGTGACCACGGCTGGGACGATGGCATTGGGGCCCCCGCGTCACACAGCCAGGGGCGAGCGAGGTCATTGTGCAGCGAGGCTGCTGGGCCCGCGGAACCTGCCGGGGACTCAGTCACTCGCTCAGTAACTGGCCCGACACGCTCAGAGCTTGCTCGTCCGACCTGCGGGGCCGAGCTGGGGTGACACACACACACAGAAAGTACAAAACGGGCTCATTTCCGTACCGAGGGGACAACGTGGGACTAAAGCAGCCACACCTAGACTCCTGGGTATGGTGAGCTCCACCCGAGGGGCAGGCCTCCCAGGCAAATGCAAAGAAGCACCCAGGCAGCTGGTGGTTACCCCCCCCCCCCCGGCCCTGGCATTCGATGCCAGGAACAGCGACAGAAAGGGAGCGGCTGTCCCCGGGGACTGTCTACTCGGGCAAGTGGGAACTTCTCTGTGAAAACAACAGCAACAAGACGATCTAGCAAAAACTGACCAAGGAGATCAAGTCCTCGTTGTCTTTCGTGAAACACAAAAGTCTGCAAGATCACTCAGAAAACAAAGAATGAATATAAAATACAAAAAACAAGTAAATACATAAAAAGAAAACGCCTCCACTGTGGGGAAGGCATGTCACAAAAGAACCAAAGGACAGGAACTGGATTGCGAAAACGTCTGCACACAAGATTCTCCCGACCTCGAGCCCAGCACACGGGAGCCCGGAAAACAAAGTGCTCACAACTGTCGGCTCCACCGCCGTCAACGATAACACAAGGGAGCCCTTCTCATCAGCGTCAAGAACAAGGAAAGGAAATTGTCTCTGTGTTCGTTCAGCATCCTTCTGGAAACTGTCGGCAACGGGAAAACAGAAGATGACGTAACACTGCAAACACTGGAAAGGAAGCGGAAGCTGTCACTGATTGTGGCCCGCGCTCCACACCACCCGGAAATCCAAGAGACGCCACCGAAACTCACTACCGGTGTTGAGCAGGCAGTTCACACGGTACCGTGGGAGTCAATTATCTACGTACATTAAAATCCACCAGATTCCCTTCCGGGAGAGCTCACAGCAGAGGAGGGAGCCGGCCCCCAGACAGCAGCCAGAGCTGCCCACGCAGGGAGCCCCCCATTTCAGTCAAGATCCCCGAGGGCCCTTGATTTCTCAAGTCTTCATAAAAGATAGAAACGCTGTTGGAATAACCCTGTTCTCCAAGAATCCGCGGTCCTGTCTGTTAGTCACAGCTCTCTGCACCAGTGACAAAGCAGGGCTGGCGATCCGGCGTCAGCGTCCGCCTTCTGAGTGGGTTACGAGCCGTGTGGGACCGCTGCGAGCCCACCGCCCGAGGATCGAGGCGTCTTGGGGATGGTCAGGAGGCGTCGGTCACAACAGCAGGAAGAACGACGAGCTCGCTCTGGTTATTCAGCATGAGGGCTGGCAGGGGCGCTGGCTGGGGGGACGCAGTCTTCTCTCACAGGCACTAGTCATGTATTTTTGCCGTTCTTGGCTCACCTGGGAATACGGTACAATCTATGATTCCCACTGCAAGGACGAGAAAACCCAATAAAAAGGCCGCTTGCAAAGGGTCTTGTCCGGAAGGCTTTGAGTTTGAATGCAGGTCTCCTCACACCACAGTCCAAGCGCCTACATCACGTATCATGTGACTTGTGGTGTTTATGCTACAAATAAGTAGAAATACTTGGGAACTTTTCCATATCTAGAGTCTTGTTTCAAGAAAAGTAACATGGAGGAAGTAGGAAAAAAAATAAAAATAAAAAACACTGTCTAGACGGTTTGGTTAGAGTCCAAACCTTGGCATTTTCTGATGGCAAGGCTGTGAGATAACCAACTGAGTCGTGCCTGAGAAGTGTCGTATCCTTTACAGAATAAGAAGGATTCTTGCTTTCTGTGGCTGGAGGAGATGAGAAGTGATCAGAGGCGCAAACGACAGCGGCACAGTCCAAACTGCTAGCTAAGGTCACTCACAATAGCTCTCCCGTGACCCCACCCTTGGCTGCTCCGTGGCAACGATGACCTGACACCGGCGAGCTGTTAGACCGCAGACAGGAGACCTAAGTCCAACATCACGTTCCATGCATCCGCTCCTCTAAGGGGGGGTGGTGGGCTGCAGACCCACCGCCCACCAAGATCGGTGACAAAGGGCAACAACACGTCAGACTCGCCCGTTACGAAGCATCGGAGTTTCTGCAGCAGCCAGAATTGTAGATGCAGAGGCCAGAGAGGAGGGAAGCCCACCGGGAGAGCCCCGCGTCTACGGGCTGATGTTTCCCCGGGACACCTGTCAGTGATGAGCTCAGAGAGGGTGAGGTGGCGGCAGCGCTCGCTACCAGGGGTGGGCGCTGGCAGTGAGACAGGCACTCGCATGGGGCTGGGGCGAGAATACGCGGGGGCTCAGGGCCGCCCAGTCAGACGGAACTGGAGCAGAATCCGGGGCTGGAAAGACAGAGCGAGGAATGAGGCCAGTGCTCAGGGGAGCTTCCCTCCACGACATTTATCTGTGAAGTGCTGGAGAGACACAGCTGAGACATGAGGACCTGCCGAGGGGACGAGAGGCGACTCCCAGAGATGAGGCCCTGGGACAGAGGGGAGCCTCACAGGCAGTGCAGTCCCCCCTTAGGTCCGCTCCGCCCGTGAGGGTCTGAGACGCTCCGTCCCCCTGCTGCCCCTGTGACAAAAACGGAGTCCTCTCCGAAAGCAACGCCCCCACCCACGGCTTCCACTGTTTGGCATCATGCTGGCCAACACCCAGGCAGCCATACCAGACGTTTCCGGACGTGGTGTCAACGCACAAAGGGAAAGACCCTAAAAAGAGACCCACAAGTGATTCCGTTATTGGAGTTCTGAGACTCAGACTTCAACCTCTGACTAAAATGTTCAGCAAAACAGATGAGACATTAGAGAATTTGACCAAACAATGGAAATATGTAAAAAAAAAAAAGAATCACATAGAAATTCTAGAACTGAAAACTGCAGTCACCCCAGTTAAGAACTCAGTAGGTAAGTTACAGAGCCGACTGGACAAAGGTAAAGAGGAATGGAAGATGCATGAAGACAAACATCCACAGTGATGCACACAAAGCACTTTTTTGTTTTTTAAGTTGAAAATATAGAAAAGAGCAGCAAAGAGGCACATAAAATCCTAGGAAAAGGATTATCGTGTCTGGGGTTTGACTCCTATAAGGAAAAAAACGGGGGAGAATCGGACCAGATCAATATCTAAACAGAGAGAAGAGCTCAAATGGTCCCAAACCGGTGAGTGACATCAGGCTGTGGGTTCCAGAAGGGGCAACTCCCAACATGCAGAAGAAAACCACACCTACGCACCTCACACATAAACTGCTGACGTGGAAGGAACAAACATCTCTCACGTCTTCCCAGGGAGAAAAAGACACACACCCTTGAAGGCTCAAAGCTAGAGACTCGCAGCTGACTTTTCAATAAGGTGCTGGGAGCCCAGACACAATGGAACTGCATCTTTGAAGCAGAGAAAGAAAATACCCATCAAGCTACAGTTCTATCCTCACCAGCAAAGGTGAAATGAAAACATTTCCAAGCAGACAAAGCCTAAGAGAACTCATTGCCAGAAGGCCTGCACTAAGAGAATAATGGGAGAAAATAATCAGTAAGGAGACAAATGATCCCAGACAGAAACAGGAAATGCAGAAAGGGATGATGCAAGTCTAAAGGTGAGAATGCATTTAATGGAGCACTGACCGGACAAAAGACGTATAATGTTTTATCGTGTGCAAAGCATACGCAGAATTAAAATGTGAGGCAACAGTAACACAAAAGGCCAGAAGAGGTAGGAGTTAAAATGTTCCACATTCCTGGAACTGTTGGTGAATTTGTTAGTATTAGGTATTAAGTAGTTACAATTCAAAGATTAATGTTTTAATTCCTACGGAATGCCTAAAAGAAGATCTACAAACCAACAGAGTGAGGAAATGGAATAATTTTTAAAGCATTGCACGAATCAAAAGAAAGCAAATACGGAGCTGGGGGTAGGAAAGGAATATAAAACAGTGGGAAAATCAAAAAAATTGTTACATAAAAATCTTAACACGTCACCCCAATAAATTTAACAATGAAAAAATAAACCTTAACATGCCAGTATTAAATTAAATATAAGCAGTCTGAATGCACCAACCTAGAGTATCAGAGTGAATTAAAATAAAAAACTTATGTTGGTCTTATAAAAGACACACCTTAACTATAAGAACAATTAAAGGCGGACAGTAAAAGTGATGGTTTGCAAACACAAAACAAAAGCTGGTGGAGCTATACTAACATAAACCAAGGTAGCTCTAAGGCAAGACCCAGAATTAAAAGATAAAGAACATGTCATGCCAATAAAACAGTCAATTGTCCTGGAAAACAGAAACATTCTAAATCTGTCTGCAACGAATAGCACAACAGCCAATACAGAAAGTGAGAAATAATGAAACCAAAAGAAACAATAAGCAAATGCACCAACACAATAACTTTAAGAAACTCTTCCAGTAATTCCCAGTAACTTGTAGAACAAGCAAAGCAAAACCCAGAAAGCATTCTTTTTCCATCTCAACACAATCAACAGTACTCACCTAACTGAAACATATAGAATGTTTCACTGGACATAATACATAACATTTTCAAGCGTACCTGGACATTTATTAAATCTTATCACAATCTGGATCATAAAAAACATGCAAGCAAATATTTCAAAGTCTATTACTGGACAGCATTAGAATTCAGTCACAAATCAACAATAAAAGAAAAAACCAGAAACCCCAAAATATTTGGAAACTAAGAAAGCGTTCAAAACCACGAGTGGAAAAAAACAAAACATATTAACATGGGAATTAGAAAATATTTTCCTCTGAATATTAATGAAAATACAATTGGTAGAAAGGAGCT
The DNA here is from genome assembly GCA_004027555.1 of Craseonycteris thonglongyai. NCBI lineage: Eukaryota > Metazoa > Chordata > Mammalia > Chiroptera > Craseonycteridae > Craseonycteris > Craseonycteris thonglongyai. Next base: position 28,908 of record PVKE010014856.1, read on the forward strand.
GAAGTCATAACTTGAGGGAAACTTAATAGCTTTAAGTACACCTATTAGAAAAGAAAAGCTGAAAAACAACATCTACTAGCTTAGCTCCAGAAATTAATAAAACAGCCAACTAAACAAAAAAGAAGAACAAAGGAAGCAATAAATACAGGGGCAAATTTAATATGAAAACAGAAAAAAAGCCAAAGAAGCGGAAGCTGGTTTTTCCGAAAGGACATAAAATGAATAGACCCCGAGCAGGATGCTCAGGAGAAAGACAGGCCGTGCAAGTGGCAGGTGCCAGGAGTGAAGTGCAGGCGACAGGACAAATCCTACGGCTCCTAGGAACACACGTGAGAACGCGAGGAACAACTTCATGCCAACCCCTCTGAAAATTCACACTGATGGAAAAACTCCTAGGACAACACAGGTAGAAAGCGGCACAAACGGGTTACGGACGGTCAACCTGGACGGTCCTGTGTCCACCGGGGAAATCCGGTATCAATTAAAGCTTCCACACCGAGACCCCCGGGCCCTGGGAGCTGCATCAGTGAATTCTTCCACACACTGAAGATGGAGCCAGCACCCGGCTTACACGAAACCTTCCTGGAAAGAACAGAACGGGACTAGTGCCCAACGTGGTCTCTGAGGCCGGCATCACCTTAAACGCCAAGCCTGATGTCGGCACAGAAAGGAAATTACGGGGCAGTCTCTCGCGTACACACGACGTAGACACTAAATAGGCGCTTCCAGGTGTGTTCCGCCAACGAGCAGAATGGCGCGGCTCAACAACTGTTTGAAACTCAGTCAGCGTAACGCCCATATTAACAACAAGAGAGGAAAACAATCCCACCAAACACACGAATAAAAATCACCTGATAGCATGAATACCCATTTGTGATCATTTATTGATCAAACGAAATTTCCTTTATCTGCTGAAGAGCGACTTGATTACCCTCAAGAAAATACCACAATTAAACTGTGAAATGTTGAAAGTCCCCCCCCCACCGAAATAAGGAACAAGACAAAGAGGCTTGCTGTCCCCACGGTTACCCAACAATATATTGAAGAACAAATTGCCATAAGATAAGGAAATGAAGTAAGAGGATTAGAAAGGAGGAAATAAAACTGTCGTTATTCACAGCTCATTGGCTTGCGTATACAGAATATCTAAAAGAATGTTTCTAGTCAAATTACTAGAAATAAAAGTGGCTTTGGATGGGGAGGCCGGGACAGCTCAGCGGCTGAGCATTTGCCTTGCAATCGAGAGGTCCAGGATTCAGTTCCCGGCCGCGGCCCGTGAAACCCCGCAGGCTGAACTGCATCACAACTGGTAACGCCGGGATGGCGGCCAAGGTGCTCGCCTCCCCTGCGGGAGCCCCCGGTTCTATCCCCGCCCCGCGCGGCCCCACGTCCACCTGCGTGGCATGAAACCACGTCACAGCTAATGATGCACAACTATGGAGACGGCTCTGGGTCCCTACTCTTCCTCTCTCTCTCTCTCCCCCCTCAAACAATAAAAAATAAGTATTTTTTTAAAAAGTGGCTTTGGACAATATTCAAAACATCTATTTCTATTTATTAGTAGCAAATGATGAGGGAATGAGAATTTTTTTGTTTTTTTTTAAAGATTTATTTTTATTGTTTTTGACAGAGAGAGAGATACAGAGACAAAGAGACAGAGACAGAGAGAAGGGGAGGGCCCAGAACAGTCTCCATAGTTGCACATCATTGGTTTTTCCACATAGTTTCATTCCACAGGTGGGCGCGGGGCTGCACAGGGCAGGGACTGGGCCGGGGTCTCACCCTGGTGAGAACTGAACTGGGGGCACTCCCCAGCTCAGCATATGGGTCCACACGGGCCGGGGCCGGGATTCGATCCTCGGTCCCCAGGGCTGCAAAGTGAGCACTTAACCCACTGAGCCCTCCCGGCTTCCCCAGAAATGAGAATGTTTTAAACACAACATTTGCAGTATCACCCACTACTCAGGACTAAATCTGACACAAGCTATGCCAGACCTCTACACACACACACACACACACACACACACACACACAAAACACAACTAGGAAGCTTTATGGACATAGGTAAAAAGCCAACTTGATAAATGGAAGGACGTAGCGCATTCACGGGTTAAAAGATCAATTAAATAAAGATGTCGTCTGTCCCACGGATCAGGCTACAGAGCTGACGTCACCCGTTCCAATCCCAATCCAGGGAGGCGCTTCTGCGGAAACAACGTGACGATTCCAAAACACACGGGAAACGCAGGGCTCGGGAAGACACAAGCAGATCGGGGAGAAAAAGAGCAAGTGGCAGGGCCCAGACTCCCAGACATCCGGCCGCCACAGCCTCGGGAACTAAAATGGTGTGAAATTGGATCAAGGGCAGACAGACCGTCCAGCGAAACAGGACAGCGAGAACAGAAACAGACCCACGAATACACCGTCACTTCAGCTGTGACCGCACAGAGCAGCGCGGGGCGTGGGCTTAGCAGCAAGTGACCCTGTGTCACTTGGATGCCTCTTCGGGGGAAAAAAGCAAAGAAAGAACGAGCTTCCACCTCTTACCCCGACCAAAAAAATAAAATAAAATAAAAAATCCACAGATGGATTGTAGATCCGCGTTTGAAAAATATACCAAACCTTTTAGAAGAACACATAGACTATCTTCAGAGATTATAGATAAAGCCTTAATTTTCAAGTGAGCTGGAGAAAAGCAGTTACTATAAAGAAAGATACTGATCAACTAGGTTATCTAAAAATAGGAGTTCCTGTTCACAAAGGCAACATGAGTAAAAAGGCCTGTCATGCATGTGTGTGTACAGCTCACACACACACACACGCCAGGAGTGTCATAAAATAGGTATACACATTTTAAGAGGTGTTGCTAATATCTGTGTGTTACTTTTCAAAATTGAATTAAACTACAGTAGCCATTTGTGGTCACCACTTTGAGCACCTCTTGTAATTGCAGAAGTCAACTGTGACTTGTACTCATCTGTTGGTATCAGTTATATTGAGTATTACAATTTAAAGACAGTTTTCTCCTTTCTTTTTCTTCAAGATTTATTTTATTGTTTTTGACAGAGACAGAGAGAAGGGGGAGGGCCTAGAGCCGCCTCCATAGCTGCACGTCATCCGTTTTCCACGTGGTTTCATTCCACACAGGTGGGCGGGGGCCCTGCAGGGCGGGAACCGGGCTGGGGGCTCCCACATGGGAAGCTCACCCCAGCTCAGCACATGGGTCCCCACGGGCCGGGACTCGATCCTCGGTCCCGGGGCTGCAAAGTGAGCTCTTAACCCACTGAGCCATCCCGGCTTCCCTAGTTTTCTCCTTTCTTAAAATGTGTGTACACTTTTTTGGCACCCCCCCCCACACACACACACATATATATGTATCTCCAACAGACGACCTCTATCCAGAATATGTAAAGAGCACCTATAAATCAATAAGGGGGACAGGAAACCACCAAACACAGTGGGCAAACGGCTTCGGGACGCGCCTCACAGAACCGCATAACCAAGTGTCCACAGAGCGTGTGGACAAGCATCCGCTGGGTCCGGGTCCCCAGAGAAGCGCAAACGGAACCACAGGGAGACGCGCTGCAGCCGCCGGAGCAATGACAGCCACGGCGCTCCTGAGGCCGGCGAGGCCTGAGCCGCCAGGCCAGTCTCTGCATGTCCTGACCCAGGGACGGAGGGCGTGGGAGACACTGAGGAGCAACGTGGACGCAAAGGGACGCCCAGCAGTGTCACCGGGGGCCCTGCTCCCGGCAGCCGCACCCGGACAGGCAGCCCTGGGGGGAAGAGTGGGCTGCGCTCAGCGAGCCCGCGGGGGACACCAGGCAGGGACAGGCCGGCCTCACAGGCACCTGGGGCCAATGAGCCCAGCACCAAGCCACGCCGTGTGGCACGCATGCGCGCGTGCAAGCGGGCAGAGGGCGCTGGTGACACAGGTGAGGGTGGCCCTGCTGGCAGGTGGGGCCCCGGGGGGCGTGACCTCAGCCCCCTGGGACCCCTGCAGGCCTCGCCAGTCAGCACGGCACCTCCCGATGGACTCAGACGCGAGTGTGTGGCCCACACAGGGCAGTGATTTGGGCCCGTTTTCATGGAAATATCACGAACAGGAAACATAGCCGTTGAACATAATCCTGACATTTGCTGTGAGGTTCTGCCTGAGAAAGAGAGGAAATAGAGAAAAGCAGAAACACTGATGATGCCGATGATGCCAAACAGCTACACACACAAGAGATGACGGATGAAGCCACAGACAGACAGTACATATATGATGACAGACAATACATATATAGTGACAGACAGACAGATGGATAGATGACAGAAATAGATAGGTAGGTAGATAGAGATGATAGATGGATAGATGATCGATAGATGGATGATACATACAATAGATGATAGATGAAAAATAGATGGATGGATGATAGATGGATAGATGATCGATCGATAGATGATACATACAATAGAGCAGGGGTGACCAACTTTTCTGTATATAAGATCTACTTTTTATCTTAAAAGTGTGTCGCGATCGACTTGTTGTCACAGGCGTGGTCTAAGGGGGAAGAAGGGGTGTGAGATGCATACTATGTTTATACGCTGTGTTTCAGTATAAGGTGCATTCCAGCGAGGTATGGGTAGATAAGTAAAATATATGTTCAAAACTGTTTTTTATTTTTTAAATAACTTATTAAGTTTTTGAGATATAGGCTCATGAAGAAAATAAATTTCCAGACCCAACTTTTGATAGCAGCATTCCGTACATGCGGTACCTAAAAAATTCGATTTTCCGACACTTTTTCAAGATAGATTTTTACTAACTTAAAATGCAATTTAATTTTTTTATCACCTGCAATGTATAAGTTGTTGTACTATTTGTTCGTAAATATGAAAAGGTTGTTATAAAAATGCACAGTATGGCTGATAATTTGATTTCAATATTTCACTTTCGCGTTTTTTTTTGGGCCACGAAAATTTACCATGAAAGAATAATATGACTTACTTTTTGCTAATCTATCAATAGCTTGCTGAGTACACCTCATACTGAAATATAGATATACGGCTTATCTACCTACATAAAAAACAACAACAATAATTATTTAAAGGGCCAAAAAAACTCACGTCCAGGGGAATTAAAAAGAACATGGATAATTATTAACAATATTTATTAATTCAAAGTAGCTACAGATAAAGACAGATTTAGAATTTACTTTGTTGCCTTAACATTAATGGGAAGACTGAGTTTGCATGTCTCTAACCAAGGAATCATAATTAGGTGTATATCCTGACAAAGATAATAATAATGAGTCTGCAGTATGGGAATCAGTCAGGACAGAACGTTGTTTAGTCTTCGTTAGCTTCAAGTACGAAAATGCCGATTCACATAGGTATGTAGATCCGAAACAAGAATAGACATATTCGCTACATTTGGTGATACTGGGATATTTTTCTTGGTTGACATATTTCCAAAAATCTTCTTCAAGTTTTCTGGCTTGTAAGATTAAGTCAGT
>PVKE010014857.1:0-11375 GCA_004027555.1 Craseonycteris thonglongyai
TTTTTTTTTTTTTTTATCTTTTCACATTTATAGAGAGAAATTATCTTTTTGTCTTCAGTGCATAGTTATTTCTATTTTACTTTTGACAGATAGAGAGAGAGACAGAGACAGAGACAGTTAGAGAACCGAACTGTGGGAACTCCCCAGTTCAGCATGTGGGTCCTGCCTGAGCCGGAGCCGGGATTCGATCCTCGGTCCTCGTGGCCTCAAAGCGAGTGCTCAACCCGCTGAGCCGTCCCGGCTTTCCCCTTGTTTTAACTTTATTTGTTGCCCCTATATATGAATTATGTGCAGATTTATATATCAAAGTCTTAACCTTCCTCGCATGCATTAGTCATATATCTAACAGGCAGTTGGCACATTTTAAAAATAGCATATCATTCTCTTCTGATAAATACTTTCTTTTCCCAGTTGTCTTTGCTTTTGATAGTACTGTACTGACTCAGAATCTTAGAGGTACTCCTTCCAAGTTATTTGATTAGATGTGGTGATCCTGTGTTAAAATTTCTGGCCTTTGTTCTTACTTTCCATTTCAACCACCATTAAGTTAAATCATCCCTTTATTGCCTTACACCATTTAAATTCATTCCCTGGCTCTAGTGTCCCTTGTCCCATTAATTTTGCCCATTGTTTTCAGTTTGTATGGTGAGATACGGAAAAGGTAAAAGATGACTGAGATTTTTGAAATTACATGATTAGAAGAATAGTAATGCCATAACCAGAAATAAAAAAGGCTGGAATAGTAGCTTTTACAGGATAGATGTTGGAATTGAAAGTATTTAAACATTACCTGGCCTCACATCCAGCAGCAGTCCACATACCAAACTCAGTAAGGTGCGGCCAATCTGGAATCGTAGGGTGGTTATAGACCATTTGAGTCAAACGGTTTGGTATATTATTGGAAATGAACTGGAACTTGGGAGAATAGTCATGATTTTGGAAGTAACTGCATCATCCTTTGGACATTTTTATGGAAAGTTGCTAAAATTTCTTACAAAGATAGCTTAACTTAATTGGTCATTTAGTATGAAAATGCAGATAACATTTAGTACAAATACCATTGAATTATTTAGTAAGCTTGGAATTTGTGGGTAGAACTAGAATTCTTATAAGCTAACCCATATTTTGTGCATTTCCTGAATGGAGTGTTGTTACATAAGAAAGCATTCTACCTTAACATACTCATATGTAGTAATTAACCAAGCAGTAAGATGGACCTATCTACCATATGGCATTTCAGAAACATTAAGCAAGATGCAAATTATTAATTAACCCTAATAAGTTTAAGAATTAGGAAAGATTTGAGATGTTTTTAATGCCACAGTGACACCAGTATCTTGAGCTGATGTTTTGTCACCTATTAATGTTTCAGCAGAATTTTAATGTAAGTCCTTTCTTAGCTATGGAATATTTATTTGAAATTATTACAGGCATTTTGAAAGTTGCTTGTAAAATTACAAGGACTTCAGTAGTATAATCTATCTTTGTTTCATTTTTAGAGTGTTCAACCGGATTCTTCTTCTCCCAGACATGTAAGTCACTCTAATATGCCTGTGACTCATACTTCCTTAACATGCATCAAAATCTTTTTTGGGTCATATGTTAGATTGAATTAGGGTTTATGTTATTATTTTCTCATCTAAGTTTTGACGCACTACTAAAATTATAGGTGATTTATTCTCGTGAAATAAAATGACACTGTAATTGTGGGCTCTAAATCCTGGTTGAAAATGAATATAATCATATTTTGGCAGCCTATTTTAGGAGGAAGTTTTCAATTACATAGACATAGTTCATATAAACTCTTGGTTATTTGATGACTTGCATTTAATAAATTTTGAAGAATAAATCATGAATAAGTATTGAAAAATAAAATTTTGAAGTAGGAAAAACTTTATTTTGCTTAAGTAATCATTAGGAGCAGGAATAGAGAAGTATTGCAGACCTGTGGACACGAAAGAGATGTAGAACCTTGTTATTTACTTTGTGACTTTAGACAAAATTATTAGCTGTTTGTTTAATAGAAAGACCAAAGGGCATTCTCTTTAAAGTTGTTCAAAATCAGATTTCAAGAACAATTTATGATATCTTTTTTCTTGAATATATTATTTTTTCCATTCACTGAGGTACTTAATAATGAGAGAGAGAGTAGATGAGCAAAACAGAACAAGGAGCTATGAGTGATTTTTTTTTTCAACTGATTATTTTTTTGTAAGAGTGCTTTTGAAGTATAATGATATATGGAAGTATTCCTTTTAACTTTTTATTTTCACATAATTTCAGACTTAGGGAAACGTTAGAAGGATCATACAATGAATTGCTGATGACATTCACTCATGTCCCTGCTTAAATACTTTATCATATTTTCTTAATCCCTTTGTAGTTCCTCTCTCTCCCTACACACACACACACATACACACACACACACACACACACACACACACACGCACATATCTAAATTGTTTGAGAGTGAATTGTAGACACGATACCCCTTTATTTCTAAATACTTCAGTATGCGTTTCATAGAAACAGAAGCATTTATTTGCATTAATTCAATATAATTACCAAACCAGGATATTAACATTGATAAATGCTATTTTCTAAGTTACAGTTCTTACTTAGGTGTTTCCTATTTTCTTAGTTGGCAATAAAAGTCTTTTTAGTTTTCTTAATCTGGAGCAGTTCCTTAGTGTTTGTCTTTCATGATATTGACATTTTTAAAAAAGATTTATTTTATTGTTTTTGATAGAGAAAGAGAGACAGAGAGAAGAGGGAGGGCTCAGAGCAGTCTCCATAGTTGTATGTCATTAGCTTTTGACATAGTTTCTCTCCACAGATGGGCAGGGGACCACGCAGGGCAGGAACCAGGCTGGGGGCCACTGCATGGGAGGCACGCCCCCACAAACTGGGGGCCAAACTGGGGGCCTCCCACATGGGAAGCTTGCCCCAGTGAGAACTGAACTGGAGGCCAGAACCCAGTTCAGCGTATGGGTCTGCATGGGCTAGGACCAGGATTTGATCCTCAGACCCTGGGGCTGCAAAGCAAGTGCTCAACCCACTGAACCATCCTGGCATCCCCGATATTGACATTTTTGATGGGTACAGCCCAGTTTTTTGGAGCATCCCTCGATTTGAGTTTGTCTGATATTGCTTCTTGATTGGAAATAGGCCATGCTTTTTTGGTAGAAATACTACGAATTTGATGTGTTCTTCTCAGTGCATCAGTCAGGAAGCACATGATGTTGATTTATCCTTTTGTTGGTGATGTTAACTTTGATCTTTTGGCTAAGGGTAGTGTCTGCAGGGTGTTTTAACTTCTGCAACATTAACATTTTGGGCTGGATAATTCTTTGTTGTGGGTGGGGGTGCTGTCCTGTGCATATATCTCTAACCACTAGATGTTAGTAGTACCTCAACCCCAGTTCTGACAGCCATCATGTCTCCAGACATTGCCAAATGTCCCCTGGGGTCAAAATCCCCTCCCACTCCCTTGAGAGCCACTACTATACTGTAATGTTAGTATTTTCCTATTATAGTGAATAAGTATCTCATAGGGAGTATTTTTCTGTTATAGTGAATAAGTATATCATAGAGAGACACTTTGAGTATGTCCAATTGCCCTGCTGACTTCTACCGCCTTGTTTTTAATATCTATTGATGTTTCTTTCCTGAGTCAGATTATCATTTGATGGTTGCACAACAGTGATTTTCTAATTTCATTATTCCCTCTACATGTAGTCGTTGACCTTTTACTATAAGAAATAACTTTCCCTTATGACTATATTGCTGCAGAGTGTCTCAAGCACATCTTATACTTTCCCTCTTCTAGCCTGAAACCAGCCTTCTTTTCTATGGAGCCCTGGTTCTTTTTAGTGAATAATGTTATACAAACTATAAAAAGATCTGGATGCTAGTAATCTTTATTATTAGAATGTCATTATTTCTATGGTTCTGTCAGTGGATGAAGTTAGGAAATATTTGTTTGTATATACATATGTACACATATACATGTGTACAGTTGACCCTTGAACAACATAGGTTTGAACTATGTAGGTCCTCCTATACACAGATTTTTTTCCAGTGCATATTGTAAATGTATTTTTCTTATTTTCTTTTTAAATATGATTTTTTAATTTCTTTTCTCTAGTTCCTTTATTTTAAGAATATAGTATAATACAATATATATATATAACATACAAAATTATGTGTTAATTAGCTGTTTATGTTATTGATATGGCTTCTGGTCAATAGTAGGCTATTAGTGAAGTTTTGGGGGGGAATCAAAAGTTATATGTAGATTTTTGACTGTGTGTGGGGCATTGTAGGTATTCCTGTAACTCCTGTGTTCTTCAAGGACCAACTATACACACCCATCTATTAAATCTGTCTACTTTATGTGTATTAAAAATGATGAGTTCATATTGATACCTCTAATTTAGTCCAGTATCACAGGGTTCATTCTGTTTTTCCTCCTTTCCATATTTGTAATTCCCTTCAGTGACAGAAACCAACCTTCCATATGGAAACGTTTTGAATCCTTAGACGATAAGCCATCAAAGATCTCAATAGCTAGTTGTAACTCTTAAAATTAACTAAACTGACTTCTTTTTTAATATCATTTACAGGGTCATAATCGTATCATTGCCTACAGTAGACCAGTTTATTTCTGTTTATGTTGTGGTCTTATTTGGCTCTTGGATTATGGTAGCAGAAATCTTACTACAACCAAGTTCAGATTTTATGGAATAACATTTACCAATCCACTGGTGCTTATATCAGCCAGGGATTTAGTTATAGGTGAGTCATCTTTAAAGCATCTTAGTTCTTAACATTAATTTATTTGTATACAATTAGTTCACTAAATTTATTATATAAGTAAAAATAGTTTTAATAGGCTTTTTTTGTTGTTTATTGAAATTCTCTCAGTAAGGAGCAGAACTATTGGACTATTGAATGAAGCTAATGATGAACAAACATAGCAGTTCTTGTGTTCTGGAAATAGATGGGAGGTGTCCTTTGGGTTCCATGTCTTAGGTTCCTATTATGTGAAAATGAGAAATTTTTAAAAGCTGTTATAGTTGAAAAGATTTTTTTTTTTTTTAAGATTTATGTTATTGTTTGAGAGAAAGTGAGAGAGAGAGAAGGGGAGAGCTCCCAGAGCATCCTCCATAATTGTACATCATTAGTTGTGACATAGTTTTATTCTACACAGGAGGATGTGGGCTGTGTGGGGCGGGAACTGAACTGGGGGCCTCCTGCATGGGAGGTGAGAATCTTCGCTGCAGCGGTTACCAGTTGCACAGCAGTTGAGCATGTGAGTTTTCACAGGCTGGGCCCGGGACTTGATCCCCAGACCTTGCCAATCGCAAGGCAAGCTCAGCCTTTTGAGCTATCCCTGCATCCCCCAAAAGATTTTTTTAATACTCAAGCAGTTATATAGAGAGAAATAGTTTAAAGGGATATCTTTACATAACAAAACACTGAGTAGTGTATGTTAGTTTTGGATATTTTTATCATTTATTTTATTATCTTAAATGTACAAAAAGATGGATGATATATACTATTTTTAATATGCTTTTCTTTCCTTCTGTAGTGTTTACACTCTGTTTCCCAGTGGTATTTTTCGTTGGTCTCCTGCCTCAGGTGAATACATTTGTAATGTACCTTTGTGAACAATTGGATATTCATATCTTTGGTGGCAATGGTGAGTATTTCCTTATAAAAATTAAGATTACAGTATTATTTTTATAGATCATTAATAAACTGAACATGAAATGATTTTTTATTTTGGAATTGAAATTAGAAAGAAAAATATACTTATTTAATAATTGAAGGCTAAGTAGGAATTAATTTGTAGATAGGAAAAAACAGTCAAGTCTGCTACCGGTACTTTTATGAAAGATACGGGAATAACGGACTTGATTTGTAGGAGTGGTGATTCTACTGTCTAAAACTAAAAGTTACAGTGAGTGTACATGGCACCTATGCAGACTTAAGAAATATTTATAAGATGTCATCTGTCCCAAATAGATTGAGCTCTGATATGTGGCATTATATTTGAATTTTGAATTGGTATATGTATTTGGGATGTCTGTGTATTTAGTTTCAGTGCATTGTTTTATCTTTAAATGTGAACACCAAAACCAGAATGCTTTTAGTAAAAGCATTTTACTACATAAGCTTTTTAGAAGTACCATAGAAATATATTTCCTGATTATATGTAGATTTCATTTTCAAAATAAGTAAGACCATTGTTAACTCTGGAATATATGATGGTTTGCAGAACTTTAAAATCACCCTATGAGCAGTCACCGTGGTCATAATATACTCTTAAAGTGTTTTAACCGTATAAAATTATACTGAAAGATGTGTGTACAACTAGAGAAAAAATATGAAAGGGAAATTAATTAATTTATTTCTCTTCATACTTCACATTTGTTGCCCTCATTTATCTTTGAAATAGAAGAGGGTGCCAATAAAATGTATACACATTTTAAGAAAGGAAAAGCCTGTATTAAAATTGTAATACTCAATATATACTGATAACAAAAGATAACTTGGGAAAGCTGGCATGGCTCGGCGGGTAAAGCACTCGCTTTGAAGGCCTGAGGACCGAGGATCGAATCCCGGCCCCGGCCCATGCGGACCCACATGCTGAACTGGGGTTCTTGCCAGGGCCTATGCTGGAGGCTCCCGGCCCAGTTCCTGCCCTGTGCAGCCCTGTGCCTGCCTGTGGAGTGAAACTATATGGAAAACCAATGTCAACTATGGAGACTGCTCTGGGCCCTCCCCCTTCTCTCTGTCTCTCTCTGCCTCTGTTTCTCTCTGTCAAAAATCAATAAAATAAATCTTTAAAAAAAAAAGAAAAGATAACTACAAGTCATGTTTGACTTCTGCAATTACAAGAGGTGCTCAAAGTGGTTACCATCAGCGTCCCGACACTTCTGATTATGGTGAACTACTGCTTGAGCCACACTGGCCAAAGTGTCCACGTGCATCACTGTGCGTGCCCTTTCAATTTACCATGCGTCTCAAACTTATTACGAATGTGTGCAGTTGTTAGGCGTGCTGGAGGTTCTGTTACATACTCATACCTCCATTGTCATTGTACTTCCACAACATTCTCAAATTTCAAATACCACTTTCAAAATGGTCTTGGAACAAGAACAGTGCTTCCACCATTTTCTTTGTCCTTCCTGTTGCATGGGGACACTGGCATTCATTTGATTAATGTCATCTTTTGAGTGAATGTCATACTATACATTGCTACCATAGTTCAATTCAACCTGAGAAAGTAATACATAGATAACATCTTTTTAAATGTGTATACATTGTTGGGGAAACCAGGACGGTTCAGTGGGTTAAGCACTCACTTTGCAGTGCCGGGGACTAAGGATTGAATCCCGGCCCTGGCCCCTGTGCGAACCCATGTGCTGAACTAGGGAGCTCCCCCAGTTCAGTTCTCTCTCTGTCTCTGTCTCTCTCTGTCAAAAAAAAAAAAAAAAAAAAAGTGTATACATTTTTTTGGCACCCCAGTATATTCATCTGTACTGAAATAGTCTGTTGATAAAAGGTTGATATGATTTAAATTTTAAACGGAAACTAAGTCTTTTCTATGTTGCTGTGTATCTAGGACATTTTTGATGCTTTGAAAAATTTTTGAAAAGAGTGTGAATTAAGACTTACATGGTCTTCAGTTTTCATATTTAGGGACTATTAATGGTACTACATTACTCTAAATATGGAGAGGGTTTAGTGTAAGTTATTCAAAATTGTGGGCTTTGCCATTATAATATACAACTTGTGCAAGGTGATGATTTTTTAATATTTTATGAAGAAAAAATTTTCCTATAGATTCTTTTATGGAACCATATAAAATAAATATTAAAGAATGTCTGTTATCCATATTTTAAAAATACAGGCTAGTTGTATTGGTCATCCCCTGTTTCTTATTATTAGTAATCCTGCTCGATTTATTTTTTTGTTGTTGTTATTTGAGCCTGACCTGGCTTTTTCCTCTTTATTTAAAGTTCCCAAATATAATCACTCAATCCAATTTTAATTAAGTCCCTCATAATTTCAAGATTGTGGCACAACAGTTTATAGTTTAGTAGTAATTAGTAATCAGTCAGATCTATACTTCTTTTGTAAGAATTAGCACATGGGAATACAGATTTACTTCTATGGGTAACAAAAATTCTGTTTACATATACTAATATATTTCAGTGAATACTTAATACATCTCCAGTTCCTTTTCAGGCCTCTGCAACGATTCATTTTCTCATACTTTTATAAATATAATAAGATACATTGTTGAAGCATAATATAGGTACAAAATTTTTTGCTGTGTATAAACGTTCATTACTTCAAGGCGGATGTATTTTATCTTGTATCAAAAGTTGTAGATAGTAAATCTTTGTTAATTGAAAATCTTTTGAAAGCACCGGATGAAGTAACTCAATTAAAAAAAATAAATTAAACAGAAAGATATTTAGTTATAGTCAATATTAGACCATTTTAAAATACTTTTCAGTGCCCTTTTAAAAATTTTTTCATAAGCGTTTATAAAATATTTTTTTCCCCTTTCTATCTAGCCACTACAAGCCTGCTTGCAGCACTCTACAGTTTTATCTGTAGCATTGTAGCAGTAGCCTTACTGTATGGATTGTGTTATGGCGCTTTAAAGGTAAGGCATATATTGTTGTATGTTTGTCTTTAAGGCTTTTTTTTTTTTTCTATATGCAGATTGTTTAAATCAACTAATAATGATTTTTTTCCCTGGTACCACTTTAGCTTGAATTTCTGTGATTTTCATATGTTGACCATTATTCTTGTTTACTTTGAATTTGAAAGCAAGAAAATCCTTTTCCATTCATTAATCAGAGGTTAATTTTAGAGACAAATTATTTAGAATAAGGCTGGTCTGGGATAGAGGTGGGCATGGTAATCACAGAATATGAAATTTATTTTAGATTCCTAGTTAAGAATATATGTAACTACCGGTCATGTCAAGACTTCTTAAAAACTAGGAGAACAAGTTCAAAGACTACAATTTAAGGTACATTCTCATGCTTTCTTTGACAGCACATGTACTAAAATTATAACAATACAGAGGAGATTAGCATGACCCCTCTATAAGGATGACATGCAAATTTGTAAAGCATTCCATGTTTTTAGAAAAAAAAAAGATACATCCTAGTACAAAGTAGTGCACTGAAATTTAATGTCATTGTTGGTTTAGACGGATCGGAGCCTTATTATTATAGTTCTATTTTTAAAAGATAGTTACCAAATTATAAACATAGAAACTTTAATTTTTCATAAACAACCTTCAACCCCTGCTATTATTACATTTTATGACTAATGCAGAACAATCAGAGAATAATATTTGAAAGGACTGTGAAAAGTGATTCATAACATCCTTTCTATAAATTCATTGACATTTATAGAATGCTTACTATGTGCCCAGTACTATGCTAAACACTATTTCCTGCTTTTAAGTAACTTATTTTTTTTTTTTTTATTGTTTTTGACAGAGAGAGAGAGAGAGAGATACAGTGACAGAGACAGAGAGAAGGGGGAGGGCCCAGAGCAGTCTCCATAGTTGCACATCATTGGTTTTCCCACATAGTCTCATTCCACAGGTGGGTGCGGGGCTGCACAGGGCAGGAACTGGGCCGGGGTCTCACCCCGATGAGAACTGAACTGGGGGCACTCCCCAGCTCAGCATATGGGTCCACATGGGCCAGGACTAGGATTCAATCCTCGGTCCCCGGGGCTGCAAAGTGAGAGCTTAACCCACTGAGCCATCCCAGCTTCCCCTTAAGTAACTGAATATGTTGTGTGATTAACAAGTCAACCAACACTTTCTATAGAGGGTGATGAAAGCTGTGAAACAGTTTGTTAGTATATTGTTATAATATACTATATTAGTATAAAAACTTATACTAATTAAGTTATTATCTTACTCAGACTAAAGGAATTAATGATAATTTTCCAAGGGATGACTTTTTAACCAAAATTTGAAGGACAATAGGAATTAGTTCATTGAAACAAGGGAGGAAGAAGAGCAATGGAGTTGTGAAGAAACTTTGTTGTGCATAGGAAACAGCGAGTCATTTGGAATTGCTGGAGGTTTGGGTATGTGAGGAAAAAATGGCTTTCAGTCAGGATGGAAAGGTAGGCGGTAATTGGCTTATGAAATATTATCTTTTATCATTGAAAAAAGATAATATCTTCTATCCTGAATGTGATGGGGTGGGGATGGAAGACTGTCAAAGTATTTGAGGTATGGCAAGGAAATAATCAGCATTGCATTTTAGAAAGATTACTTGGTCCCCAATGTGGAGGAAATGGAAATATAAGCAGGAAGGAGCAGAAGTAGGAAGACTGTTGTGCTACAATCTTGAAATTACGAGGGACTTAATTAAAATTGGATTCAGTGACTATATTTCGAGACTCTGGATAATGAGAAAAGAGCCAGATGAGGCTCCAAATGACTTCTGGATAGTTTCTGGCCTGTACAACTGATTAGATAGTGATACTAATGTCCAGAATTGGAAACCTTGGCATTTAATGAGGAAGATGATTGTCTACATTTGGTTTTTTATTTGTTGACATATGTGGGGTACCCAGAGATGCTAATAGGAAGTTATATGTGTAGAGGTTTGAGGTAGTGATTAATAGATTTGGAACTCATCAACAGAATTAAATAAAGAGTAAGAAAATGACTGCTAATGTGGATTGACAAGAGAAAATGGTTGAGGATAGGACCCTAGAAAATGCCCTTTTCCACATGTTTGGTTGGCCTTAGAAGCTGGCCTTTGTATTAAAGTAGACTCTCCATTAACCAGAACTCAACCAGCCCCAGTTTCTCGAGAGTGTCTGTTGCTCAAGTTTTGGTTAATGGAGAGTCTACTACATTTATCTTGCATCTACCAATCCCCATGGGTGCCAGTTAACTGAGAGTCTGCTGTATTTATTTCTGAGAATGTGTAGTTCATTCATTCAGGAAACACTGAATGCCTGTTCAGTACTCTGGAAGATATATGGCATTTTATATAAACACACCAAATGCTAACATTTTCTTTTGCCTAATGTGTTATATCGTGTGTTGCCTTTTTCCACTCCATTATTACATAATCAGAAATTTTCTATACCAAGTTATTTGTTCTTGAAAAGGGAGAACATAGTTTACTATAAGTTTAATATTACTTTAAATCTGAAAGAAATTGTCAGCAACATGTATCAGAAGCAAATTTGTTAATCATAATATAAAAATAGAGCTTTCGTACCAAAAGTAATCTGAAGATGACCTAGCAGCTAAATTTTAGTTCATCAGAAAGTCATAAATCTAAACTTATCTGAAAGAAAAT
>PVKE010014857.1:11475-34408 GCA_004027555.1 Craseonycteris thonglongyai
AACCCCCCCCCCCCCCCCCAACAGGATTCTTGGGATGGCCAGCATATTCCAGTACTTTTCTCCATTTTTTGTGGTTTGTTAGTGGCAGTATCCTATCATCTCAGCCGACAAAGCAGTGATCCAGCAGTACTTTTGTAAGTGAAATCACTTGGTATTGAATGAAAGAAATTTAAATAAGTTGACATTTCTAACTTCCGAAGTATGTTTTACCAATAGGTTACCAAAATACTATTGACTTAATCTATATTTAATTTCAAAATACAGGGTCTGCCAGAAATAATGCCTGTTTTTTTATGAGCTGGTAAACTTAAAAAAGGAAATTAGATTAGTGTTGCCAGATACTGTATGTTAACTTTGAGTTCTTCTAACCACATTAGCTGAGAATACTTGTTAACTTTTCTCTCCTAAGTATTAAAGCTATGTTTTAATAAAAATATTCTCACTGTATGCTTATGACACCTTAAACTTTTTGAGAATTTATTATTTGCCAATAATTAAGTATACTTGGATCACTGGTTGTTGTTTTTTTTATCATAAACATTGCCATTTTGAAGTACAGGTTTCAGATTGTATATGTATTTTTTATTAATGATTTTCTTTTTCAAAATTATAAAGCTCTTTGGTGCAATCCAAGATTTTTCCAAAAACAGAAGAGAAAAATCCAGAAGACCCTCTTTCTGAAGTCAAAGATCCACTGCCTGAAAAACTTCGAAATTCTGTTGTAAGTTTAAGTTTTTTTTTTTTTTAAGATTTATTTTTATTGTTGTTTTTGACAGAGAGAAAGAGAGAGATACAGAGACAGGCAGAAGGGGGAGGGCCCCGAACAGTCTCCATAGTTGTACATCATTAGTTTTTCCACACAGTTTCATTCCACAGGTGGGCACGAGGCTGCACAGAGCAGGAACTGGGCCGGGGTCTTACCCCGGTGAGAACTGAACTGGGGGCACTCCCCAGTTCAGCATATGGGTCCACACGGGCCGGGGCCGGGATTCGATCCTTGGTCCCCAGGGCTGCAAAGTGAGTGCTTAACCCACTGAGCCATCCCGGCTTCCCAGTTTAAGTTTTTTTAAAAAATCACTTAAATGACTTAAATTTTAGGCAGTTCATCATCATATTATATAATGAACACTTAAAATATATATATATTTATTTTATTGTTTGAGAGAAGGTGAGAGAGAGAAGAGGGGAGGGTCCAGGGCAGTCTCCACATCTGCACATCATTATTTGAGGTGTAGTTTCAGTCCACACAGGTGGATGTGGGACTGCATGTATCTGGAACTGAACTGGGGTGGGGGCCTCTCACATGGGATGCGAGAACCCTTGTTGCCATCCCAGTGGCTGCCAATTGCGCCTCAGTTTAGCACATTCGTTTGCATGGGCCTGGGGCCAGGATTCTACCCCTGGACCTCATGGTTGCAAGGCAAGTGCTCCATGTACTGAGCTATTCCGGCCTCCCCTGAACACCTTTGAAAGGCCTTTAGTAGTTGGGGGAAAATGTATAGCTATATATTGTAACTGTACATAGAGTTATATATTGTATGTACTGATTGCCTTTATTTAAAATTTTAACATGGAAGAAATACACATTTCTCAAATTTGTTTTCTACATAGAACAGTACGCTAAACATTCATTTTTATGTCAGGTGAAATTAAGTCATTGTTCATAGAATTCTTAATCCTACTCAATTAGACTAGTGTTTGGAAAGGTGAATATTAACATGAATTAGAATTTATTGTTATTCTTCTTCATGATAAAAGCCAAGTCCTTGTAAGTCATTTACTGGCCTTTTAGCATGTTTTATTTCTCAAGGGCAGTCTGAAAAATGTGTTTGTGTTTATTTTCCTGGTTGAAGGAAAGAACAATAACCTATACTAATTTAACATACTTAAGTAAATATGGACATTTAAAATTGTTTCTAATTTAGTGAATTTTAATGTTGCCTGCCTTTTTTTTAGTAAATGTTTGAAAAAAGATGTCTATAGATTCATACCTGCTCTATGGAATAAAATTAAATTGTTTTTCTTGTGAAAGACTGAACTTGTATACATCTTGAATTAGACAAAATATTTACATTCGGTGAAGTTTAGCAGTTCACATATTCTTTAGAAAACTTTAGAAATACAAAACTGCTTCAAGATATAATTTAAACAATCTTTTCAACATGTCAATAGGCCAATGAAAATATAACTTTGTTGTCCAAAAAAGGATATGTTCTATAAATGATACAGTGACTTAAGTACCTTATTTTCTTTCCCATTTGTAAAAGCAAAACCAGGCCAATGGGAGAAAAAATATACAGCTTTATTATAAAAGACTTTGTTATGATATGTTATATACTGTATGAAATTAGATGAGTTAGCGTAATTTCCTTGGCATTGCAGTGTCAAACTAAAATATGAGGCAATTGAGGAAGGAAATAAGACTTACAGCTAAATACTATGTGTAAGAAATATCTAGAAGTGCTAAAAAAATAGGATTAGTGAACATTTGTTTCTTAAACTTTGTCAGTTGAGAATAAAGAAAATATATCTTTTTAAGTTTCATGGAATTGTTTGACAAATCTGTTTTGTTTTCAGAGTGAACGTTTGCAGTCTGACCTCGTAGTGTGCATTGTAATTGGTGTGCTGTATTTTGCTATCCACGTAAGCACAGTGTTCACAGTATTGCAGGTAAGGAGTCATTTAGTTTTTCTGGTTGAGAAAAAATAACTTTGTTTAGACTCATTTCTGATTTGATTGAAATGTTTGTCCATAATGCTTAAACATGTGAACTCCCCAAAGTCTGTTCAGTACAGCTGGGAGTCTAGAACCTCCTCATCTGCATCGGGTCCAGGTGTCGATGCAGCTCCTCAGGTTTTGTTCTCAGAAGTTCTGCTTGTCTGTAGGGTGCGCATTACCATTCTCAGAGCTCTTCATTCTGTGCAGATCCCTATTTCCACACAGCGTCTATTTGATTGTGGTGTACCTCTCTGCATAGCTTCTTTCCCATGTTTATGTTAGCTTCACTGACGGTGGTCTGTCTAGTTTTCATCAAATTTGAAAAATTTTGGCCTTTATTTCTTCCTGTGTTTTTTCTGTCCTTCTGTTCTACTGCCCCTAACCCCTATACCTACCCGACCTCATGGACTCCAGGTACATATATCTTAGCCCTCTAGTGGTTGTCCTATAGTTCACTGATGGTCTGTTCATTTTTTGTATGTATATTTAATTTTGAGTACTTTCCATTGCCATGTCCCCAAGTTCACTAATTTTCTGTAATATATAATCTTCCATTAATCTCATCCAGTGTATTTTTCATCTCAGAATTTATCATTTTCATCTTAAGTTTGTTTAATATCTCCCATTCCTCTACTTACTTTTTTGAAGATATAGAATTCAGTTCTGACTCTCTTAATGTCCTTGTCTCCTGTTTCTAATTTTTGTTAACTAAATGGGGTTGGTTTTGATTAATTGAGTTTTTCCCCCCTTGGGGATCATAGTTTTCTGATTTTTTGCATGTATGGTAATTTTTTTTTTTTGTTAAATTTATTGGGGTGGCATTGGTTAGTAAAAAATTACACAGGTTCCAGGTGTACAATTCTATTGTACATTGTCTTTGTGTTGCGTTGCGTGTTCACACCACCCAAAATTAGTTTTCTTTTTATCACCATATGTTTGGCTCCCCTTACAATAATTTTTTATTGAATGCTAAGCATTATACATTTTACCTTGTTGGGTTCTAGATATTTTTATATATTCTTGGATTTTGTGTTTTTGTCACTGATCCTTTCAGGTTTTGCTTTTAAGATGTTAGATGAAATCAGGGCTATTTTTAGTGTAGGGCTAATATTCCTCCTCCTGAGGCAGCACCCTTTTGAATGCTCTGGCCAGTGCCAGCTTTTCCAGTCTGGCTGTGGGGACAGGCACCATTCCTAGCCCTGTGTGAATGCTGGACACTAGTCTCTAATCCTTCCTTGTGGTTCTCTTCCTGGCCTCCTGTGGTTTCCTCACACACTTGTGCTGATTCCCCTGAATACTTGAGGGGACCTCAGATCTTCAGATTCCTCTCTATGTACAGTTTTCTCTTTGGCACACTTGTCTGAACTCTAGCTGCCTTTGTCTCTCCAGGCTCTCAGTTCCATCTCCTCAACTCCGTAGTACTGGCTTTGTGTGGGTTTCTCTCCCTGCACTGCAACCTGGAAACTCTCTCAACGTAGTGAACTGAGGCAGTCCTGACATTGACCTCATCTGTTTCCTTTCTCTCAGGGTTGCCTGTTTATTTCCTTATAGTTCATATATTTTACTCTGTTTCAGTTGTTTCATATGAAAGAGTGAATCCCTGTTAGTTCATTCGCAAGGTCCAGAAAGCATCCAGCCAGTAACCGTTCTCATTATATTGACAGTGGCTGGTTTCTTCCAACAGCCCTCATATTATTTAATTTTATTTAACATTTTGCCTGTTTTTCTTCTCCTCCAATTTAAACTATTAATCCTGAATACTTGCAAGCTGAGCTAGATACAGTGGGTCCTAATGGCCAGACAGAGGATGTTTCATGTCCAGGAGTTTCTAGAATTTCTAAATAAGTGACTTTTGATGTGAATATTTGAAGTGATGGTACTTGATTTTCTCTTTTATGAATTTAGTCACCTATAAGAACTTTCTTCTAATGATATACCATGTGAAAGCACACACAAACATAATTTTTCCTCATCCCAATCTACTCTTCACTCACACTTACAGCTCTGTTTAGCTCATATCCTTTATCTCTACTAGTTAAAACAATTTAATACTTTGCTCTGCAAGTCACATAGAACATTCTTAGTGTAGCAAATACCCCTCAGCCTCTCTCTCATTGTATGATAGTGTGATATACCAAAGAAAGTGTAATAGCAAACACATTTTTAAATATGTATACTACATGAACAACCACCAAGTTTATTAGCTAACTTAATCAGAAAAAGTACAGAATGTAGGAATCTTAACTGTAGACATGTTTAATTCTTAGACTGTAAAGTTGACTTTGCTGTTCTCAATTACCAAATGGAAAAATGAACTGACAAATTAAAAGTTCTCCTATGGGTTTCAAAATCACTTAATTTTTTCAACTTTTTTTTTCTTTTAGCCTGCACTCAAGTATGTGTTGTATGCACTGGTTGGCTTCGTAGGTTTTGTAACCCATTATGTGCTGCCTCAAGTGAGAAAACAGCTACCATGGCACTGTTTCTCTCACCCTTTGCTGAAGACAGTGGAGTATAACCAATATGAAGTTCGAAGTAAGTATTTCATAAACACCCTTTTTAATACTATAGATTTTTTATTTTACTCTGTTGACAGATGACAGTTAAATTAAGTATCACCAAGGGGATACGGGGATGGCTCAACAGGTTGAGCGCTTGCCTTGCAATCACGAAGTCCGGGGGTCGAATCCTGGCCCATGTGAAACCATGTGCTGAGCTGCAGCGCAACTGGTAATTACCAGATGGTGGCAACGGTTCTTGCTTCCCATGGGGGAGGCCCCCAGTTCAGTTCCTGCCCCGTGTGGCCCCACATCCACCTGTGTAGAATGAAACTGTGTCCAACTAATGATGTACAACTTTGGAGAATGCGCTGGGCCCTCCTCCCCTTCTCTCTGTCTTTCTCTTTCTCTCTCTGTCTCTGTCTCTCTCTCTCTCAAAACAATAAAATAAATCTTTAAGAAAAAAATAGTATCATTAAGTAACACTTTGGCTTGTGTTTCTTATGTTTAGGCTTGAAGCTGCCTTAAGTCAAACCTTTTGCAGGATGCTTTAATTTTAGTTGAAGTATAAATGTCAGTGCTACAATGCCAACTTTCCACAGAGTAAAACTTCTTCCTTCTCTGAATTGTTATTCACAGACCACACTGATGAATCCTTCTGCGTTTTGTCTGTGACTTCTCTTTCCAGTTCCTACCCTCTTCCTCAATTTTCTTTGCCCTATGCAAGCAACCCAATCATCTTTAAGACTTTCTTTTCTTTTTTTTTTTAAGATTTTATTTTTATTGTTTTTGATAGAGAGAGAGATATACAGAAACAGAGAGAAGGGGGAGGGCCCAGAACCGTCTCCATAGTTGCACATCATTGGTTTTTCCACATAGTTTCATTCCACAGTTGGGAGTTGGGCTGCACAGGGCAGGAACTGGGCCGGGGTCTTACCCTGGTGAGAACCGAACTGGGGGCACTCCCCAGTTCAGCATATGGGTCCTCACAGGCCGGGACCGGGTTTTGATCCTCGGTCCCTGGGGCTGGAAAGTGAGCACTTAACCCACTGAGCCATCCTGGCTTCCCCAAGACTTTAATTCTTAAAGTCTTATTTTTTTTGAATGGAAGGGGCAGTCTAATAATTTTCAGTAACCTTTTCTCTAAAAGTTAAAAGCATAAGTGAGAAAAATTTATGCTTAGTAACTGAGGTTTTCAGAATTAAGTCAATCTAAGTTACAAAGTTGGACGTGTCTCAGAATAGAAGTTGACAATTGATTATTGGATATCTTCCCTTATTTATTTATAGTATAGCTGAATTAGAGTTGTAAGATTTTCCTTTCTTATCACATTGCCAGACTATTTTATATATTAAATGACATGCTGTTCTTGACTCATATTTCCTTGATAGATGCAGCCACTATGATGTGGTTTGAGAAACTTCATGTGTGGCTTCTTTTTGTGGAGAAGAATATTATTTATCCATTGATTGTTCTCAATGAACTTAGTAGCAGTGCAGAGACAATTGCTAGTCCAAAAAAACTGGATACAGAGTAAGTATAATTCTCCTGTTTGACTACTGGGGGCAGTCATAAGCAGTGCCTTGAGTTAGTCATCGAGTAGCAGATAATCATTGAGTGTGTCATTGGTGCAAGGCACTGTGAGATTAAAAATTCAGGTGAAATTTTGGCTTTGACCTCTCTTTTCTGAACATCTGTTTCTGCTTTTGGTATTTCACCACTCCAGACATCTCATTGTCAATTGATTTTATGACAGAACATTTATTAAATAAGGTTAATCTTTAATGTTAGACGGCAAGTTTGGGAAATGGTTATTTTTCTGCAGTGTGTAAATTAGACCATATGTAGTTGTCATATAGGCCTATCTACTAGACTCGGTACAAGTTGTTGGGTAAGCATTAATACATGTTTTTTATGTGCAAAATGCTAGTACTATTAGAGCAATAAAAATACTGAGGAACTGGAGAACCAAATGTCAGAATGGAAATACTGTTAACTTATTTTTTAAACATGCTTATTTATATAAAGGATAAGAATAATAATACATATTCTTAAAAGGGAATATTATGGTACTTTATTATAGAATGTGATATGCTTAGCTATATAAATTACTTTTGGAAGTTTGAATTATATACATATGAAACTTAGTAAGTGAAATGGTGATTTTTCTGAAATTAGTAGATTTTCTAAGGTTGAATCCCTTAGTTGATGAGTTGTGCTTTCTTTTTTTATAGATTAGGTGCTTTAATGATTACCATCGCTGGTCTGAAGTTGCTACGGTCCTCTTTTAGCAGCCCTACATATCAGTATGTCACAGTTGTCTTTACTGTGCTCTTTTTCAAAATTGACTATGAAACTTTTTCAGAGACCATGCTATTGGACCTCTTCTTCATGTCCATACTCTTCAACAAGGTAATTTACCACTGAAAGGAATATCCCTGTCTGTAAAAAGTATCTCCCTAACTAATTCACTATTTAGTGAGGATTATCCTTGTATTTCATTTGCTTCATATTCTTTTAAATAATGTATTTTTTAATTCAACCAGTTATGAGGAGCATATTAGAATTCCTAAACAATGCTAGTCACTGATATGTAAAAGACATATTTTTGTTATATCTAGAAAGATAAGATTTAAGTTGTATGGAAAAATTAGAGAAATACTAATAAGTATATATTTTTAAATATATGGGATATTCCAAAAGGGATTGTGGTTTTGAATAATTTCAGTAGACATGGAGTAATTGAACTGGGCTATGGGCTGCCGGATAGAGAGAGGGAAGAAATAACTGAGGACAGTGAGGCCATGTGGGAGAAATCAGAAATTCGTTTGGTGGTGAAATCTGGGTCTTCTGCCTCCCATTCCAAGAATTTTTTTATTGAATCACACTACCTCTCTAAATGAAATAGATTATGTAGTCAGATTATTTGTAAATTAAATAGAGCTTGGATTTCATGTTAACACTGACCACATACAAAGGACTTTGACATATATTATCCCATTTGATAGGTAACAGAGCTGAAGCATATGAGCAGCTACAAAACAATGAAAGCCCAATTTTAGGAAAGTTAGCCTAGTCAGCCACATTTGGGATGAATTGGGGAAGAGAGAACCTAAAGGTATGAAGAACAGCTTAAGAGATTGTGACAGTAATTTAGATGTGATAGAGATATAACCTAGGATGGGATTAATGCAAATGGAAAACCACACACCTGGCCAAGGTTTTAGTGATGGTCAATTTCAAAATATTATGCTAAATATTGTGAAAAATAATTTCTAAAATATTGAAATATTATGTTTAATCACTAATTTATGTGCATTTTTATCATTTATTTTCTCTTATAATGAGCATGTTAACCAAAGGAGGAAGCCAGAAAGTTAATCAGGGAATTGTTTGTATAAAGAAGCATGTGGTGTCTTACAAATTTAACTATTTAGATTGGAAATTGTATTGCATCTTATACTAGTTGGAAAAAAAGTGAAAGTTGCAATAAAATATAAACTAAACAATCCTTGAATCACTATACTTAGCTCACATTAGGAATTGTTTTTGAGAGCATACCATGTTATAGAACTGTTCTAGGTTCTCAGGCTACATCGGTGAACAAATCAGAAAGCTCTGCACTTAAGGAGTTTGCATTTTATATGGTTGATGGACAGAACAGTGATAAGCAAGTAAGAATGAAGGCATCTCTTTAGATAGATATTATTAAAGATATTATAAGATGTACCATCGATTTAATAACCTTTCAAGAAAAAAATTGATGTGTACAAAAATATTTTTACCCACTAACCATTTATCCATGTAATTGCATATTATTTTTTCTTCAATATTGCTTTAGTCAAACAGTATAGTCTGTTTCACATTTAGAACCTGAAGTTTTCTGACTCACTGCTTTTGAGCAGTTATAATGGCATCTTGATACTATATGTGCTGCTTTTACTTGCTGTCATCCTGACCCCATTAGTACCAAGGATTGCCAGCGTGATTTTGAATCATGGCAAACAATGCAGAGGTTCATTTGTGTTTTCTAAGTGGTTGCAGTTGTGATTTCTTTTTTAAATGGGAACTTAAACATGATGATTGTAAATCAACTAAACAGTTTATGAATTTTCTTTATTTTTGTTTTCTTTTTCAGTAATTTCCACTTTGATCTTCAGTAGTTTTCTTTATTCTTTTAAACTTTTATTTGCTCTTCTTTTTAATATTTATTTATTTATTTATTTTTATTTTTGACAGAGACAGAGAGAGAACTGAACTGGGGGAGCTCCCAGTTCAGCATATGGTTCCGTACGGGCCGGGGCCGGGACTCGATCCCCGGTCCCCGGCGCTGCAAAGTGAGCGCTCAACCCACTGAGCCATCCCGGCCTCCCCTCAACTAAACAGTTTAAATAGGAGATTGTTCGGTGTGTGAATCATGGCTCTAAATTCATTAGAGCCTCTTAAAATTCTGTGATCTGTTTTGAGAACGAGGCCTTGCACTGCGTAGCATGCAGAGGCAATCTTGGGCGAGTACAGTCATTTTGCTTCAGTGTTGAAGTCATATTCAACAACAAAACTGGTCCTAATTTAAATAAGATTTAAAAGTGTATTGTGTTTACATTGACAATAGCAATGGAGATTATGAACAGATGCCTAATACACATTACTAAATTCTTAGGCAAACAGGCAGTGGCAACTGTATTACAACTTTAGCCCCTGTCTGGCTGCTCACAAATTCTTTTTGACATTGCATTTAAAACATACTCAGTTTATAAAGCTTTGAGGAAAATGTCTTAGAATCAAAACATATATGTATTAGTTAAACTTTACAGACATCTATTAATAGATTTTCTACCTTTCTTTGTTTTGCCTGCAGTAGTAGTAATGTAGCTAATAGAGGGCATAAAATTTTTAAACAGATGAAGCAAATCCATAAATCAGCTAGTTGTCTACATAAAAATAAATAGTACTTTGGCAATTGATAAATCTTTTCCTTTTATCCAAATGGCAAATAATTTCAATTCCGTTTCCCTATTAGGCAGAAAATGCATTTTATAGGTCTTTCATTTTCTTTTCAAATATCTGATAAGAGTTTTACTGATGGTTTTTCTTTTCCTCCTGCAGCTTTGGGAACTCCTTTATAAACTGCAGTTTGTGTACACATACATCGCCCCATGGCAGATTACCTGGGGTTCCGCTTTCCATGCTTTTGCTCAGCCCTTTGCAGTGCCCCGTATCCTTCCAATAAAGTTCTACATGAAAGGGCAGTCGTATTCTTGGTGAGAATGAGGGTTTGTAGGCATAACCTTTCACAGGCATAGAATATAGGTCATCCTTTGAGTCCATACCTACACTGATAATTGCTTAACTTGTATGAACTTCTGTGGCCCACAGATCATCTGAACATGAGAAAGTATGTATTAAGGTTTTATAATTAGTAATTCTGGTTTTAAATTTTATGTTTATATATGTGAGTGTTAAAGCCCAGGAATTTTCAGTAAACACAAAATGTGTTTAGAAATCTTTTTAAATGAATGAGATACATAACATTTCTCATAAACATTATGATTTTAATTAAACTTTCTATCCAAACTCTTCTAATCATTTCTGAAAAGCACTTTCTAAATACAGTAAACTCTCAGTTAACTGGCACCCATGGGGATTGGTAGATCCAGGTAGATGTAAGGAGACTCTGCGTTAACTGAAACTCAAGCAACTGGCAAAATTGACAAGCAACCCACACAAAAAGTTTGCCAGTTGCTTGAGTTCCAGTTAATGGAGAGTCTACTGTAAAAGTAAAGGTTAGTGACCACGTAGATGTTGAAACACACTTTTTGTATCTGTAAATTTTAGTTTTATCTTCTGGAAAATTAAATTTAAGCACCTCTACTCAAAAGTGATTTACAGACTTTTATTAAATGCATGTTAGCAAATACTATTTTAGCTCCCTTCAGAGCATCGTGCCAGGCTTTATTTTCTAGCTGTGTCTTTCTCTTTCTACCCCCATATACTGTCCTTTTCTGTATTCCTCTGATGAACCTTATTTTTCTAGTTGCTATGATTGCAATGTGTTTGTGAGATGTGTTGGGGTTGGGGGAGGGGGGAATTACATGGGTGTGTGTGTACTTGCTCAAATGAATGTTTAGGTCCTTAACCAGTTTTGTCACAGATTCAGCCATGCTGTTTGTTCAGGCCGCTATATCAGCCTTCTTTTCTACACCATTAAACCCCTTCCTGGGGAGTGCAATATTCATCACTTCATATGTTCGACCTGTGAAATTCTGGGAAAGAGACTATAAGTAAGTAAAATAAGACACTTGAATGCCCATTTTTATCTTTTTTAATTAGAAAAAGCTATTGACAACATTTTATAAAGAATCCAGGGTTAACAATTTTGTCTGTTAAAATCTTTTTCTAAAATTTTATATTCTTAGAGGTTCAAAATTATATAAAATTAGAGTCAGAGAATAATTACTCTTTATTTCTCTATCTTTTTTCTGTTTATAAGATTTGAAAAATATAGTTCTAGTTGGATATCCTTATTTTTCTGTCTTTTTTCTTTTAATACTATTAGAATTGTTTCATGTTAATACTTTGAAACTTTATGCTATACAGTGTTACATCATTATAACAAGTTATAATTAGTTATCTCACAGTTTTCTTCAAAACAGCTATTTCTAGAGCTAAATTCTTTATAGGTTATTTCTGGTTTTTCATGAGGATGTGTTTCCATTGACCATCTTTGTACATAAAGCTTTTTGTCCATTTAGGCTTAGTTCCTTAGGGCCCCAGTGGTCGGCAAACTGCATTTGATGCCTAATAACTATCCTTGTATGTCAGTCTCCTTAATTTTTCTATAAATTTAAGAAAGAATATGCAGAAAGGGACTTACTGAGTCATATAGTTTAACCATTGTAAAGGCTTTTAACATGTAGTAGTATTAACATTGATTGAGAAAGAGCTTATACTAATTTATCATTTCTGTTGGGTATCTTCATGACTGCTTTTTTCTCTACTATTTCACACATTGGCACATGTAGGTGAAAAATGGTAGTCTCACCTTTTAAACATTAAGTAGCTTGTGGATTTGAAACGTTTGTTCTGGTCTTTTATCTAAAACCAATCATGGTGTTTTCCTTTTTGGTGAATTTCAGTGTTATTTATCTCCTATTCTTCTGGGCCAAACTTCAGGTTAGTCCAAAATAATGCCCAGGGCAGTAGTTCTTAAATTTTGTGGTCTCAGACCCTTTTACAATCTTAAAAGTTATTGAAGTCTCCAAAGAACTTTTGTTGATAAGGGTTTTATCTACCAAT
Source organism: Craseonycteris thonglongyai (assembly GCA_004027555.1). NCBI lineage: Eukaryota > Metazoa > Chordata > Mammalia > Chiroptera > Craseonycteridae > Craseonycteris > Craseonycteris thonglongyai. The sequence goes on from PVKE010014857.1 coordinate 23,988, forward strand.
ATTGCATGAGAAATGAAACCTAAAAAAAAATTTACTGTTTATTAATTATTTTTAAAATAATAAGTCCATTATATGTTAACAAAAATAACATTTTTGTCATGAAAATAATTATAGTTCCCATCCCACCAAAAACAAAAAATCAGTGAGAAGAATGTCATTGTTTTATAAATCTCTTTAATGTCTGGCTTAGTAAAAGGCAGCTGGAGTCTCATATCTACTTCTGCAGTCAATCTGTTGTTGCAATATGTTGTTTTGGTGGAAGTATATGAAGAAAATCTGTTCTCACACAGACATAGTTGGAAAAGAAAGAAGTATTTTAATAGCTTTTTAAAACAATTGTGGATATTTTTCTTTGATCTTCCACTAAAAGTCAACAGATGTTTGTTTCCTAAAGATTAAATGTGGAATCTAAAACTATATCCATGAATTTCTGGAACTGTTACATCAAAATCTGATAGGTCTTAAACTTTGGATGAATCTTATCCATATATAACATTATTTATCAATCATTTAGAAAATACTGGTTCATGGAGTAACATTGATCTTCCAAATTTTGACACATTTTATTTTACAGTATTTAAAAAAATTTATTCATTCATATCACCACCAATCTCAAAAGAAAAAGACTTGAGTATTGGGAAGCTATCAAGCTCACTGTGGGAGATACAAATTTTCTAAATTTCTAATTTTTACTTGAAAACTGAAATTTTATTATTGGCAACAGATACCATTGTTAGTTGTTTTTCTTGAAACAACAAATTTAGCTTTCTTCATATTTGAGAAATGTTTGTCAAATACCCAAGACTGAATAACCATAGTCTGTCCATCAGCCATTCAAGTGAAAATGGTATTCCATGCAAATGAAGTAGCTAGTGCAACTTGTAAATCTAACAGTTGCACAAATGCTTTTCCTTGAGCCAACCATCCTACTTCAGAATGCAGCACAAGTGCTGTATGTGTATTTTGCCACATACATAATTAAAAAAACCTCTACTATGGGCTTGTAATTTAATAAAATTAACATTTTTATTGCTTCATTAAGGACATTTTGAAGTGCAACTGGAATTTTTGTTTATTATTTTGTCTTGTGCACGTGTGGCAATGTAGAATAGTACAGCCGGTGCCTCTGCCTTGATTTATGTTAAAGCACCATCAGTCTTACCCACCATTGCTTTTGCACCGTCAATGCCATTGTCAACACAGTGAAAAAATTGATAGCTCAATGTTATTATGAATATAGTTTTGATCTGGAAAACTTTCTGAAAGGGGTTTGAGTCCTCTACTCAGGGTTTTGTGGACCACCGTTTGGGAACCACTGTTACAAAGAACACTACCCCTGGACATTAAATGATGTGCCTTCCCTTTGCAAATAATATTTCATGTGCTGTATGTTTTTAAGAACTGTATATAGTAGGGATTTTTTCATTCTCATCAATTTTTTTTTTACATTAAACTCAGTAATGTCTCTACACGCTGTTCAGTGAAACACCAGTTAGGAAGTGAATGCTCTGTTTAGGTATGGTGATCATGGGAAAGTGAAAAAACAACTTACCCTTAATATGGTATTACTACAGAGTTTTATCAATATGCTAATCATAGATTTTTCTCAGAGATACTCATAAAATGACGATATCTATTTCATCTAGATTTATAGTTTTCTCCCATTTAATTGTTAGGGATTTTCAAAATATAAAAATGTTTACTAAAAATAGTTTTATTTTGCCACCTTCAGCACAAAACGAGTGGATCATTCAAATACCAGATTGGCTTCCCAGCTTGATAGAAATCCAGGTAATAGCCCTAATTGTGAGTAAAGAAGCAAATCTAAAGGATTTGTTATATATGTATACTTAACTACTTCACTTCCAACTTGGGAGTCTTTCGTGGCCTTTTTTTAAAAACCAAATAGCCTTTGCTTTCTTTGTTGTACTTTAACAAAATGTCTGTGGATTAGAGTATCTATAATTTATGTACTTATTTTTTGTAAAATGTATTTTAAGAATGCTGATAGTAATAGAAAATTCCATTCAAAGATTGTTCTTACAGGTTAAAAAGTAGAACACAGTTAAAGTAAAACTGGTTATGTGTATTGAAGAGGATGCAATCTGACCAATATGTGTTTTATTATAGGTTTGCTTCTCCTCTTTTCGGAGTGTTTAAGTAAATATTAATCTAATTTCCTTTAGTTTCTTATGGATGTCATGTAGGAGGACCAGATAGCCACTCAACATAGGGCTTCAGGGGGTGGCATTTTGGTAGTGTTACCATGATTAAAAAAGTCTAGTTTTTAGATTTGTTGTTTGAGAAACATCTTTTTGCCAGCCCACCTTTCGGTAATCTGACACAGAAAGGGTGATTCTTGCTGCCCCAACCGTAAGAGAATTAAAATATTGAGCAGAATTCCAATGTATTAATTTACTAAAGGAAACATTACTCCCAAATAGACTGGAATATTGTATTCATTTGATGTGCAGATTTCTTCAAATGCTCTCACTACTTGAGAAACTAAATTATAATAATTATATTGATTCATAATTATAAAATTGGATTAACCAGTACTAGTTACTTGATATTAATGACTGTCATTATCACGCTCTAGTAGGTAAAACAACCAGCTGTAGTATGTCCTTGTAAGGGGTTGGAGCTCTCAATCCTGATAATGCCATCTTGCATATCACAAAGACCATGTCCCGAATTAGTATGCACACTTTTGTAATGAGCAGACCGAACATGGGACAGGACCATTTTATTGAAGTTGGAGTTCCCCTTTCATTATTTTATCATTTAGATAAGCTGAGTTTAAAATAATAATTAAGCTTTGTATATTTTGCCATTCTCCAATACTATACTTCAGGCACCCATTTACGGGTTATTGCTTTGTATGGGTTGCTTCTGAAAATGGTCATTTTGTTTATTGGTTGATGTTTTACCCTAAGTTTTTTCTTAAAGGGTGACTTTAATAAATTTTATATGTTCTTTGCTGCAGTTTCTGTGCATACAGTTTATTTACTATTAAGTTAGTTTTAGCCATCTCAGTATGAGTTTTCTTTTTGACTGACCAATTTCTCTTTGTTTTGTACTGTCTTATTTTTTTGAATTTTGCATTGCTTTACTCACTTTTTATTACCAGTAGGTCTTTTTGTTCTAATTCTGAAATTGTTTCATCTTTTTAATTTCTCTTGCATGATTTTAATTATAAGGCAGTGATAGAAAAGACTCTGGACTATATAAGAGGTAGAAAAGACTTTAGTTTTCATCTAATCCAATTCCCACATTTTGTGGATGGGAGCCAGAGATTCAGAGATGTTATGTGACTTCTAACTCTAAATTCTGAGGGGAAGCCGGGATGGCTCAGTGGGTTAAGCACTCACTTTGCAGCCCCGGGGACCGAGGATTGAATCCCGGCCCCAGCCCATGTGGACCCATGTGCTGAACTGGGTAGTGCCCCCAGTTCAGTTCTCACCGGGGTGAAGACCTCGGCCCAGTTCTTGCCCTGTGCAGTCCCTCGCCCACCTGTGGAATGAAACTATGTGGAAAAACCGATGATGTGCAACTATGGAGACTGTTCTGGGCCCTCCCCCTTCTCTCTGTCTCTGTCTCTGTCTCTGTCTCTCTCTCTGTGTCAAAAACAATAAAAATCTTTAAATTCTGAGACATTTTTCTTTACCCAATATTTCAGTTTTATCTAAAAATAATAAGGGTCTGAATATTACTTTCCTTGTGAAAAAATATAGCCATAACTCTAATTGGAAATTAGTTTGAATATTTTTAACAGTCTTGTTTGTTGATATAAAGGGAACTTAGGGTAACATTTAACTTTCTTAAAAAATTCCTTCCTATAGGATCAGATGACAACAATCTGAATTCCATCTTTTATGAACATTTAACCAGATCCCTACAACACAGTCTCTGTGGTGATTTGCTCCTAGGACGGTGGGGGAACTACAGTACAGGGGACTGTTTTATTCTTGCCTCGGACTACCTCAATGCGTTAGTGCACCTTATAGAGATTGGCAACGGGCTGGTCACTTTCCAGCTGCGGGGACTTGAATTCAGAGGTAAGACATTGACCTTGTATTTCTATAACCTACTTCTCTGACATGTAAGTTTTCTGTGTTTACATCTGAAATCAGAAATTATCATAAAATTTGATCCTTAGGGGAAGCAGGGATGGCTCAGAGGGTTAAGCACTTGCTTTGCAGCCCCGGGGTCCAAAGATCGCGTCCCGACGTTGGTCCATGAGGATCCATCTGCTGAACTGGGGTGCGCTTCCCATGTGGGAGGCTCCCAGTTTGGTTCTCACTGGAACGAGCTTCCCATGTGTGGGAAGCCCCCCGTTTGGCCCCTGGCTCATGGGCGTGTGCCTTCCATGCGGGAGGCCCCCAGCCCAGTTCCCGCCCTGCATGGCCCCCACCCACTTATGTGGAATGAAACCATGTCAAAGTCTGATGACGTACAACTATGGAGAATGTTCTGAGCTCTCCTCCTTCTCTCTGTCTTCTCCCTGTCTCTGTCAAAAACAATAAAATAAATCTTAAAAAAAATCTGATCCTTAGTTTTTAGAATTATGTAATAACAAAAGTTATTAAAGAGTTATTAGTAGATTCCCCCCCCAATTTCACATTCAGAGAATAATTTTTGCTATTATACATGATATATATTGACTTGTTTTCCTTGCGTTGTTGAATTTCTGTTGATCTATACTTTTCTCTTTTGCCATCTTTTGTGACCATATATCTCCTAGATGATTGGCAGAATAGAATGGTGTGTTTTTTGTGTGAGACAGAGAGTAGCTAACCGAGTTACTTTCATAGAGATGCCATGCTGTTTCCCTCAAAAGCTTTTTTAACTTGAGGTGAAATTTGTAACATCAAATTAACTATTTTAAAGTGAACAAATCATTGGCATTTAATGCATTCATAATGTTGTGCAACCACCACTTCTATCTAGTTCCAAAACATTTTCATCACCTCAAAATAGAATCCCACATCCAGTAAGCAGTTGCTTCCTGTTCCACCACCAGACCTTAAAAAAATTTTTTTTTTAATTGTTTTTGACAGAGAGAGAGAGAGGAGAGAGATACAGAGACAGAGAGAGAACTGAACTGGGGGAACTCCCCAGTTCAGCACATGGGTCCGCATGGGCCGGGGTCGGGACTCGATCCTTGGTCCCCAGCGCTGCAAAGTGAGCACTAAACCCACTGATCCATCCCGGCTTCCCCAACAATTTTATATAAGACAAATGAAGGTATTTTTACACAGTAAAATCATGCATTCAGAAGTATATTAACTTGATGTATTAACTGCTATAAGTTGAGTATCTTATAAGCATGAATAGAAACTTGTTTTATAGAAATTGAAGGAAGTCCTATTAATGCGTATCTTTCCCTTTCCAAAAAGGGAACATTTGGACTTGAGAGTTTTTAGAGACAGCACCCTATCTCTGTTTTGATTTATTCTAACCTAAAATAGGAAAAAAGAAAGCATTTGACTAGAAAGAAGATCAAATCAGACCTATACTCTCGAGCTTTATTTTCACCCTGGTGTTCAATTACATAACAAATATTATGTAATGTCTTTTGTTAATGGAGCAAGTGCTTCCATAAAGTTACTCCATTCACTGGAAATAAGATTTTATTTGTGGGACACTTAGATAAGGCAGCAGATGTTTTTATTTTTATTTATAATCTATTTGTAATTCATTCTGTCTTTCAAAATGTCCTATTCTTTCCTTATGGGTTGTTTCTTCATCTTCATCAGTAGCCTAGGACTTTAATTTCATCTCATCTTGAGTCTTACAGTGCTGTTAAAAATCTAATTCAACTGGACTCATCCAAAAGTCAGCAACCCCTCACCTTTACACCTACCATTGCTGTCTTTAACTCCTTTTTAAAGCAGTGGCGCCGAAAGATTTCACCTTTGCTTTTCAATTTGGATTTAACTTTCCTTATTTACAAATGTGTGAGGGAAGGCTATTTTGTCTAGTGTTTCTGTGTGAACGACAAGGAGGTCCTTAATATCTGCTTATTCCAACATATTGATCAGAAAATCTCCAAATCAGAAATTGATAGAAATTCTCACTCTCCCAATGTTCACTCTCTGGTACCAAGTAGATTGAAATACAATTTTGAATATTGAATGCCATGTGTAATTGAACAATAAAAAATAGTAAAAAATGAAAATAAAATCTTGAGGGAAGCTGAGATGACTCAGCAGGTTAAGTACTTGCTTTGCAGCCCTGGAACCTGGGGATCGGGTCGCAGCCCTGGCCCATGTGGACCCACATGCATGACTGGGGTGTGCTCCCAGTTCAGTTCTTTCCAGTTCCTGCCCTGTGCAGCCCCGCACCCACGTGTGGAGTGAAACTATATGGAAAATGAATATGTCAACTATGGAGACTGTCCTGGGTCCTCCCCCTTCTCTCTGTGTCAAAAAACAATAAAAATAAATCTTTAAAAATTGTTTTGATAAATCCTTTGCCGTCCAGACTCTCAATATTTGCCAATCGAAACTCAAATCATACCAGTTTGAGAACATAGTACCCTTTACTATCTGAACTTGTGCTGGATTTAGATAGTAAGGGACACCTATAATTCTTTACTCAGTCACAGTGATTTTTTTTTTTAAAGCAAATTTAATTAATAATGTCCCTGTCCTGCTTAAAATTTTCAGTGGCTTCCCATTGCATTTAAAATAGAATTCAGACTGCTTAACATGCTCTACAACACTGCATTGATCTGGTCTCTGCCAGTTTCTCCAGCCTCACTTTGTACCACCCTCCTCACTTACTCTTGCTAGATTGGATAATAAAGTCAACTGGCCTTCCTTCAGTGTTTTAGCCATGCTAAATTCTTTATTAAGGACTCCTTATTACCCTTCCCTTTGCCCAGAAAGTACCAACCATCTCCCCTCCTCCTACTGATCTTCCATCTGGCTAATTCCTTAATTATCTTTACTTAGTAGCCTAAATGTCGATTTTTCAGAGAAGCCGCCTTTAACCACCTGTCCCACATGATTATCTCTCATATTACTGTTTTTACCTCCTTAGTTCCTAACATAGGTATAAATTTATATTTATTGTCTTTATTTTTTTATAAGCCTTTACTGTATATTATAAGCTCTTCCAAGGTAGGAATCATATCTACTTCATTCATCATTGTGTATCCAGCACCTATCATATCAGTTAGCATATAATATGTTATTAGTAAATTTTGTAGAATGATTAAATAATATAAGTATATAGCTTTTTCTCCTTTTTATTTTAGTACTCTCATGAGGTATTATTATATTCATGCTCAGATGTTATGATCTTTGGTTATTTTCTTTCTTTCAGTGTTAACCTCTGTTCTGTCTGCCTTCTATCCCTCAAAATATTAATCAAGAGTGTTAGTATTTTGCCAGGCAGATATTTGGATCTGCTGAGCATTTTAATGTATTTTCTGGAGTATGCTCCATGAAGCCAATTTAATACCTTTGGTTTTACTCTCTTGTAGTGGATGCTAAATTTTAAGTGACATTTAACTGAACAAACTGGATCAGTTTTTCTAAGGTCTTGGTTAAACTCCTTTATATTTATTTTACTTCCATTTTTGTTTTACTGATATTCTCAAGATTCTTTTCCCTATAAGTTTATATCAAAGATTTGAGTTATCAATTAGTGTTTTTGTCTATCACAGTTTCCTGATTATATCTTCTATCGTGTTAACTTTCTATTTGTAAATGTTACTTGTACCAACTACAGTTTTGCAAGTTAAACTTTATGCATCAAGAAATTTTATGCTAATTGAACTCCTTTCCATTTTTATTCTAATTTTAACATATCTAGTTTTTATAATTGTTAGTTTTATTTGTTTATTTTTGTCAGTTATATTTACTACAAAGTGACTGAAAGATCTAGCTGATTGGTCATAGATCCTCATAGATATTCCAAAATTCTTTTCCAAGTCTCAAAATTCTTTTTCAATTATTACTATCACTTTCTGTACTTATTTGTTGACTTTATTTTCAAAGCAATATGTATTTCTAGGGTACGGTATGTTGGGGTAGAAAATGTTGTTGGGTTTTTTTGGGTAGAGTAAAAACTTCCTGCATTAATTCGATTACCCCATTAACTTTAGTCTACTACTGTTAACAAGGACCTCATTCTGTCTCTCCTGAGTAAATGTCAAATCATCCAAATTCCCTCCTGGCCATATCTATATATACTACTGGAATGATCTGCACAAAATATAGCTCTCATTATGTAATTTCCTTTGCTTAAAAACCTTTGACTGATTTCCAGAAAAAGGACAAAATGAATAAAATGAAGTAATAAAATACAAAACCTAAGGAATAGACCCAATTTCATGCCACAGTTTTAAAAATCCAGGCTTAGGAAGTTTCTTCTAGAAAGTAAGTAATTCTTCTACCCTCTCTAATCTGTACTATCACACAGATAAAGAAGGAAAATTACTCAAGGCTTTTTACAAAGCAGGTGTAATACTGTGTCAAAATATGACTAAATTGGCTAAAACGGTAACTAGTTACTTTTTATGACAAAGCAAGTATAATACTGATCAAAATATGACTAGATTGGCTAAAACAGTAACTGTAGTTTAATTCACTTATGATTATAGATGGAAAAATCCACAGAATCCAAAATAAGCAGAAACCAGCAGTGCTTAAGTACCCTTCACCCAATTTACCATTTTTCCATTTTTGAAATGTACTAAAGAACAAATTAATAGAATTCATCTTTTAATAGGTCACAGGAGAAAAACAATATAATAAAATTCTCTCAAAAGATGCCAGAAGACATTTGATTAAATTCTGTTTTCGTTATTGCCTTGAACACTATTTTATAAGATTACATATATCCTTATTTTGGTAAGAAATGTGTATCCATATCTATAGTTAGTATTATGTATTGTTGCCAACCACAGCAGGCATTTCTGTTCATGTCAGGTTCAAGACGGGTTTTTTTGTCACTACTATATGACATTATTTTCCAAGTGTTTGCCAATGTAAATAGAAAATGAACTAATAGAATCCTTAAGGGTTCTAGAGTTCTAAAGAGTTCAGCTCATTAGCTTGGCCCAGCTTAGCTCTTCAGCCTTGTCTTTGATCATACCGCCACCGTCACCACCGCATGGGGCTAGATTTCATGGCATCTTTTCCCCTCAGGACAGTTTGTTTTAACAAGGATGGTATATGTATTCTCTTTAAAGGGAAAAAATGATTGTATAGTCCCACTTGTTATTTTTATTATAATTAATGTGTGCCTTTATGAAATGAAGTATAATAATCACTTTATAGTCTTTATATAATATAAAGAATTTATCAATTAAATGGAAGCAAGACCACAGAATAAAATAAAAATTAACCTTAATGTGATGGATGATATTTTGCTGGCCTTAGAATCTTGTGGGTCTAAATAGAAAAGTGACTTCAGTGTCACTTCTATATTTAATCTGTTGTTATATCTTCAGTAACACTAATGCAAAATATGTTTAATAAGCATCTTATGGAAAACAATGTAACTTCTATAAATTTAACAATAAATAAAAGAATGAAAACAAATGTAACTTTCGTTGTTTGCTAGTGCAGAATAATCAGACTTTTATCTAATTGAAACTATCAGCAAGTAAACCTCAAAAGCCACTTATATAATCTTATCCAATTGTTAGAATTGGCCACAGAAAAAAATTAATTATGTATTTAATACTGGATTGTAATGAACTGTTAAACATTACATAGCCAAATAAGCAGGATGTTTATAATATATCTGCTTGCAGCCTGGACATGAGACGGTAAATAGAGCTTATGTTCTTTTGAGTTCTGCATGTCTATCTGTATTGGGAGCCCTGGGACTATTTGTGTCTCATTTTACTCTTCTTTTTCAGAATTAACTCAAACCTTCATGAGATGTACCTTTACTCATATGGTTTCTATTTGATATGAATGCAATTGTAAACCCAAATTTGAAAAATTTGGGAATTGATGAATCAAAATTAAGGAGGTTACACACTGTGCAAATTCTCAGAGTCATGAATGTGCTAATGCAAATTGTGACTCTGTAGGAGATGAATATACAGTTTGCCTGGTTTCTGGAGCTTGCTGCAGTTTAACGAGCATTCTTCCATATGCTATACAGCAGGGGTGGCCAACTTTTCTGTATATAAGATCTACTTTTTATCTTAAAAGTGTGTCGCAATCAACTTGTTGTCATAGGCGTAGTCTAAGGAGGAAGAAGGGGTGTGAAATGCATACTATGTTTGTACACTGTGTTTCAGTATAAGGTGCATTCCAGCGAGGTATGGGTAGATAAGTAAAATATATGTTCAAAACTATTTTTTATTTTTTAAATCACTTATTAAGTTTTCGAGATATAGGCTCATGAAGAAAATAAATTTCCAGACCCAACTTTTGATAGCAGCATTCCGT
>PVKE010014858.1:0-34305 GCA_004027555.1 Craseonycteris thonglongyai
GATCGAATCCCGGCTCCGGCCCAGGCAGGACCCACATGCTGAACTGGGGAGTTCCCACAGTTCGGTTCTCTAACTGTCTCTGTCTCTGTCTCTCTCTCTATCTGTCAAAAGTAAAATAGAAATAAATATGCACTGAAGATAAAAAAGATAATTACTCTCTCTATAAATGTGAAAAGATACAAAAAAAAAAAAAAAAAAAGAGTGGGTGGGGGACAGGGTCTTCAGTGAATGTCCTGTGTGCAGATGTTGGGGGTGCCCCTCTCATAGTGAGGCACCGTTGCCTGGAACCCCTTTATAAGAGTCAGCCTTTCCTGCAGTTAGACACCAGACACATTTTGTGCTCAGAAGAGCTTGTCTTGTTGCAGTTAGGAAAACAGGAAAAAGAACTGGTAAGAGAAGATTCTTGTTCTTGCCCCCTCACTATTTCTTCTTTCTTAAGAGAAAGAAGGCCTTGCCATGTAAGAGATTAGGAATCCAGTTTGATGTGAGTTAAGAACATTCTACCTCAAATGAGCCAGGAAAATATTTTGTATTAACCGTGAGAAGCTGTGTGGGAGGTGACTGGAGTGAGTGAAGGGCTGAACGCCACGGGGCCAGTTACCTTGACCTTCTTGGAGGGCAGTGGTGACCATATCCTCAGAGTAAGGATATGGGTGTTGTGTTCACTTTCTCTTTCTGCTGTAACAAGTTACCACAAACTTGATGTCTTAAAATAACATGAATTCATTGTCTAGAGGTCAGAAGTCTAAAATCTTTAGCCAGTGGGCTAAAATCAAGGTGTAGCGGGGCTGATTCTTTTCAGGAGATTCTGTAAGACAATCTGATTCCTTGCATTTTCTCCAGGCTGCTCTCATTCCTTGGCTCTTGGCCCCTGGTCTCTGCATTACTCTGACCCTGACTTTTGTCTTTCTTTTTCACTTATATAAAGACCCTTGTGATGACTTTGGGCCCACACTGGTAAGCCAGCGTACTCTCCCATCTCAGGATGAGCTGATTAGCAGCCTCACTTCCCTCTGAACCTAATTCTCCCTTTCACATAACTTAAAATATTCACAGGTTCCAGGGATAGGGATGTGGACCTTTTTTGGGGCCATTACTCTGCCAACCACAGGAGTGGTTCTTTATGGAAGACAGCTCCAGTAGGATGAAAGTTCTAGGTTGGAAAAAACTCTGGAATGAGGATCTGGAAAAGAGCGCACCCATTTTATTCTCCGTGCTAAAAAGAGTTTTCAGTTCCTGTTGTATGCTAGAGCCTTCAGGGTAATGAGAAGGGGCAAGCAGCCTTCTTCCATCCAGAAATGGAATCCAGGATAGCACTTCCTCTTTTCAGGTCTTACTGAGGCTTTGCATTCCTACGCCCACAAAAGACCAACGTTGCGCCTCTAGGAGTCTCTGTATCTCTGTCTCTCTGTTGCTGCTTCTGTGTCCCTGTCTCTCTGTCCCTATCTCCCTGTCCCTCTGTCCCTGTCTCTCAGCCCCTGTTTCTGTGTCTCTGTCTCTTCTCTTTCCCTGTTTCTGTGTCCCTGTCTCTCTGTCCCTATCTCCCTGTCCCTGTGTGTCTGTCTCTCTGTTTCTATCTCTCAGTCCCTGCTTCTGTGGCTGTTTCCTCTTTCCCTGTTTCTGTGTCCCTGTCTCTCAGTCCCTGTTTCTGTGTCTCTGTCTCTTCTCTTTTCCTGTTTCTGTGTCCCTGTCACTCTGTCCCTATCTACTTGTCCCTGTTTCTGTGTGTCTGTCTCTCTATTCCTGTTTCTATGTCTCTGTCCCTGTTTCTGTGTCTCTGTCTCTCTGTGTCCTTCTTTTTGTGTTCCTGTCTCTTTGTCCCTGTCCCCATTTCTGTGTTCCTGTCTCTCTCTGTCCCTGTCTCTCTGACACTGTTTCTGTGTTCCTGTGTCTGTCTCTGATTCTGTGTCTCTTGTGTCCCTGTTTCTGTGTCTCTCTTGTATCCCTGTCTCTCTGTCCTTATCTCTGTGTCTGTCTGTCCCTGTTTCTGTGTCTTTGCCTCTGTCCTTGTCTGTCTGTCTCTGTCCCTCTGTCTCAGTTTCTATTATCCCTGTCTCTCTCTGTCCCTGTCTTTGTTTGTTTCTCCGTGACCCTGTCTCTCTCTGTCCTTTTCTCTGTCTCTGTTTCTGTCTTCCCTGTCTCTGTGCCCCTGTTTCTATCTCTCTGTTTCTGTCCCTCCTTGTCCCGTGTTCCTGCCTCCCACTCGTTCTGAGCCGCTCAGTCTGGCCTTGTCTCCTGCACAGCTTCTTCCCTAATCTGGCACCGGGGACACCCAGGGGAGGTGGCTGGTTGTGCCCATTAACTGTGGGTTTTGCTTATGCAGCAGAACCTGCTCTGTCTGAGCTTTGTGGTGCTTTCAGATCACTTGATTGTGACTCACTGCTGAGCTGTTGGAAAATACTAGAGCACGTGGCCTTTCCTAGAAACTGATTGGAGGACCTTGGGGAGAACAGTGTAGGGGCAAAGGTGTTTGGCTTTTTTGTTATGCAAACAAGATGCTTAGAACCCCTTCCCTTTCTGAGTCAAAGTTGCCTGGAACCTAGAAATCCACCCACCACTTTGTTTCCCAGAGCCCTACCTCTGGACTCCCATGCCTGTCTGTAGTTAGGCCCACCCCTGGGCTATAGTGGCTGGGCTCTCATGGGCCCCTTATCCTGGGTGGACCACCACCACTTAGTGTTGTGGAGGTTAATGTCCTGGCAAGGCTGCCCCCTACTGTACCACTGCTTATCAGTCCCCCTGGGAGTCAGGGGTCATAATTGGGTGAGGAGGTAGAAGTAAGATCAAACTTGTCAAGATACTGTGTGTGTGGAGCTGAAGATAGTTGACACCAGAGACTTGTATTGCCCCAGAAGGCCTGGGCCTACCTATTGAGAAAGGGGGTTGGGGGGTAGGCCTGCCCTTCAAGAGGTTCCGTGAACTGGGCTTGACTTCTTCCTGTTCTGCTTTTCCCTTCAGGTTGGGGTGACTCAATAGGCATGCCATCGGAGCGGGGCATGACCTATGATGCACTTCATGTTTTCGACTGGATCAAAGCCAGAAGTGGAGACAACCCCGTGTATATTTGGGGCCACTCCCTAGGCACAGGGTAAGAATTCCCAGCATGATGTGGCCTTTGGGGGATCAGGTCTTCATGGGGTGACTTTCCAGCCTGGCCTGTCTGAGGGTTCCCTGTGGCCTCTGGCTCCTTTGGCACCATTAGTTCCAAAAAGCCTTGTCTTCCATACATTGTGTGGGGGCAAGGGATGAAGCACCAAGAGAAATGACAGAGGGCTTGAGCTGCTTTAGTCCTCAGCCCAGGAAGTGTCTAAGACACACATGGGCAGTCTAGGGGTGACCTCCCCCTCCACAAGGACGACAGGCAGAGTCTCAACCTAAGGTTGTGCCTTTGTGGAGACATCTTCAGAATGGACTGGATATTCAAGTTCTGCATATACCTGGGCTTTGCACCCTTTGGTTTTAGACTACAGGTGCTGGCCAGCAAGCTCCAGTGCCTGGGCTCTGTTCATTGCAAACCTGGGGCACTGGTAACCACTGGGCCACATAGCCCATATTTGGCTTACACGAAAACTTGGGGGGAGGCAGCAGTTCCAAGACAGGAAGCACTTTAATGTTCTATTTGGTGCTGCTTGAATTGCTTCTGCTGATGTGAGGTCTAGAGTGTTTCTAAAATGAGCCACTGATGTCAGTGCCCAGAGCCCTAAGACCTTCAGCGGCCTTGCCTTTTCCTGCTGCCTTTGCTTCAAGTGCAGTGGCTACAGCCCTTTCTCAGGCTACTGCTCACCTTGCATAGCATGCTGCAGACTGGGCACTGTCTGGGACAGGGCCTCCTGGCCAGCCCTGGGTGCCCTTGGAAAGGCACCCTGGACAGAGGGGAGCAAGCCATCCTGCTGTGGCTGTCTGCACAGGAACTTCTGCTGTGGTCCTAGGATGTCAAGAGGACCCCAGCCCTGGCAGACTCCAAATGCTGCTGCCTCCAGAAATTGTGCAGGTAGCTGGCAGCCTCCTTTCAGCTGACAGGGTGGTGCTGGTCCCCACTGTCCTGTCTGTCTCAGCAGCACCCACTCCTATGAGCTGTGAGCTGTGAAGCCTGAAGGAGGTTGTTCCTGGTGAGGCAGAATACACTTTGGGGGCTGAAAGGGTGGTATCATTGCCATCCTTGTTGGAGGAGGTAGCTAGTGGCTGGGGCAGCTGGGCCCACCCATGGTCCTGAAGCACTTTTGTCCTCCCACACCCCTCCCCATACTCCACCAGTTGATTCACAGATCCCATGGCTTCTTGTGGTCATTTTCCAGTATTAGAACTATCTCATCTAAAACTGTTTGTCAGAATTCAACCAAACTTCTTTTTTCTTTTCAGAGTGGCAACAAATCTCGTACGGCGCCTCTGTGAGCGAGGTAGGGCTTGTGTGGTGTATGAGACCTATTGTGTGGCCTGGACTCCTCCTGGTCCCAGTGTTCCCTCAGGGCAGACAGTATGTGGGTGCTGACTGCATCCCAGGCCCTATTGTGAATTCTTGTGAAGTGGGTGCTGGTGGGCAAGTAGCACAGTGACTCTGTTCAGTGTCCTCACAGCACGCCTCAAGTTGGGCTAAAGCTGCTTATTTGGAGCTCAGCCCCTAGTGAGGCTGTGCCAGCTGCTCAGGAATCCCTGGGGGGTGTGGGCTTCAGCAAAGGTGGTTCTCAGGAGCTTCCCAAGGTCCCCTGAGGTCCCCTGTGTGGGCGCTTCCTGTACACCAAGGAAGGAGGGCCTTACAGGGTGCTGGCCAGGTTGGCACCTGGGTTCTGGGTTGTACTGTCTTGTTGGGGTGGAGGGCACCCTCTTACAGACCCTCCTTGGGGCTGTGGAGTGTGTGTTTTGTCTGGGCTTCTTGCGCACTCACAGTTCCATTTGTTTTACATATCTAGAGACACCTCCAGATGCCCTTATATTGGAATCTCCATTCACTAATATTCGTGAAGAAGCTAAGAGCCATCCTTTCTCAGTGGCAAGTACAGATCTTACTAAAAATTGACTTATTTTCATTATTAAAATAGTTGTTATAAAGATAACTACAGTAAATAAGGATAAAAGTCATCATACAAATTAGTATTTAAATATTCCAATGAATACAGATTTTATTAAAAATTAATCCTAGTTTAGTTCTGGGCATTGGTCTGAGTCTAAGGCTGCCCAGGAAGTTTATAACTCTGCAGCCAGGTAGGACGGGTTCATAGCTGGGTTGTCTAGGGCAGCAGGACCCATAAAGGCCTTGCCCCTGTGGCATCATTGCCTGTGGGGTTTAGTCCAGGCTGGGGTCTGCTGTCCCCACTGCTTCCCCAGGACTGAGCTAGTGACTGCCCCCGCTCTCCGCCTCCTCAGACAGTGCTCAGCAGCTAGGCTTGCACAGTTGTATCTTGGGGTGACACCATTGGTAAACCCAGGTGGGGATTCTAGGATGAGTCAAGCCCTCATTGACTGGCTCAAAGCCTTAGACTCTCCTTTTATAAGCCTCCCTGTGTGCCCCATTCTTCCTCCTCCATTCCAATGCTTTCAGTCTGGCTATGTTTTCTGGGGGAGCTGTGTCAGCCCACTGCCTGACTTCATGCTGCTCTGTGGCAGACTAATGGTGTCATCTATAGTCTTTTAACTTTTTTGGTGTTCCTTTCTTCCAAGTCCCATGGAGCCCCATTTCTCCCATGGGTGGTGGCCCCAATGTCTGTGGAAAGTCTGGTCTCCAAGCGATCCTGTCACTGCTCGGAGGTGTGGGAGCCGTTTGCAGGCAGCTTCGCTGCAGCTGGTCTGTGGTCAGGGCACAATGGGGTAGGAGTGTCCCAGCATTGCTCGGGTGGGGCTGCAGCTCAGCTTGCTCAGAAGTAGGGTGTCCCCTGGGCACTCAGCACCCTCTGTTTGAACCCTTGATCTTGGCTTTCCACATGAGTGTTTTTATTTTTTATAAAGATTTATTTATTGTTTTTTGACAGAGAGATACAGTCAGAGACAGAGAGAAGGGGGAGGGCCCAGAACAGTCTCCATAGTTGCACATCATTGGTTTTTCCACGTAGTTTCATTCCACAGGTGGGCGGGGCCGCACAGGGCAGGAACTGGGCCGGGGTCTTGCCCCAGTGAGAACTGAACTGGGGGCACTCCCCAGTTCAGCATATGGGTCGGCACGGGCCAGGGCTAGGATTCGATCCTCGGTCCCCGGGGCTGCAAAGTGAGCACCTAACCCACTGAGCCATCCTGGCTTCCCCATCCGCATGAGTGTTTTAATTGACATTTCTGCACATTGTTTCCATATCTCCTTCAGATATATCGATACTTCCCTGGGTTTGACTGGTTCTTCCTCGATCCCATTACAAGCAGTGGAATTAAATTTGCAAATGATGAAAAGTAAGTACAGTGGTAGAGTGCCTTAATTTTTCAATTTAGAAAAACACTGAGAACCCCCAGGATAAGCCTATTCATTCACATTAACCAAATAGGATGGAATTCTGAAGACTGAGGATCTTCTATTTTTTTATTTTTATTTTTTTTAATTGTTAAATTTATTGGGGTGACGTTGATTGGTAAAAAATTACACAGGTTCCAGGTGCACAATTCTATATTACATCGTCTATATATTGCATCATGTGCTCACCACCCAGAGGCAGCTCTCTTTCCATCACGCTATATTTGATGCCCTGAGGGTCTTCTTTAACTAACAGCTCTTTACAGAGGGAAAGTAGGCATAGTGCTGCAGCTGAGGAGTAACGAAATGTGGAAAGACTACACAATTAAAACAATATGAAGATGAAGTATTTTGTCCATATAATTTTTATTTGAAAATAGCTTGGCAAAACCAGAACTTCTAAATAGACACTAAGACAGCAATAGTGACTGATATTAAAAAAATAATTTTTCCTCAGCCATTTGATTGATATTTGGTTATGAAAAGATGTTATAAAGTTTATTATTAAAAATATTTCTATTAGGTAAATCAGAAGTAACCTTTCTAGTTGATATTGTCTTGGTGATAATTTATTTCATGGATTTAAATTCTTCAAAATAAAAGGGAAAAAAATCTTTATCTAAATATTTGGTTAACATTTAAAAATCTACACATAGAAACAATGTAGAAAATGCAGTATTTTCCCCCCGTCAATTATATTTTTGGGTTCTAAAAATAAAAATAGAACTAAAATTTGAGCAAACATTATAAACAAAAGACCAGCTCATTTATTGTTTTGGAACTTCTGTTTGAATAAATTGGATCCCTTCTAAACAACGGTGAGTGCTGCCTCCCTCAAGCCACCTTTGGCCCTGCCTGCTCTGAGCAGTGGGGACCATGGGGGCCAGCAGCATGTCACTTCCACATGGCCCAGCCTTCACCCACTAGAAGTCAGGAGCCCCCTCTTGGTGGGCAGGTCTATGGCCAAATTCCTGCTAAGGTGGTAGCATGTGAGCTAGGCCTCTTCCAGAGCAGGTAGGTAAAAGACAAACTGCCTCCAGTGGAGAATCTGGAAAGTGTGATGCACACACCAAAGCCACTCAAGCCTGGAAGTAAAATGAGGTGAAGGGTGTGTGCCTATATACTGTTAGCACAAATACCGCCTACCAGATGGGCTGGGCATCTCTGGGGTGACAAACCCCTGGCCCAGGTCCTGCCAAGTGCCAGGCTTGCCCAGTACTGCCCTCATGAAGCCCCTGGATCAGTATGGAATCTCCAAGACCAGGTGGGTGCCAACCAGACTAGCTCCCTGAGACCTCAGTGAGATGCCAGGAGACACTTGGCTTGTTCTTCTGTTATGTGGTTTGCTGAAGGGTTTGGATTGAGTGAACCTATGGAAAATGTCAGTTTACCTGTAAACATTCAGGAGTGACCTTCAATGTTATTTATACCAGAGATAAATGATAGGGTAGACTTTTTTACCAACAGATTCCTAGTAACATTCATCTACAATAAGTTTCTTGGCCCATCTAAATTACTCAGTTTGTACATATTGTTTTATAACTTTTGTTTTTAAGATTTATTTTTATTGTTTTTGACAGAGAGATAGAGAGAAGGGGGAAGGCCCAGGCCTCTCACATAGGAGACTTGCCCCAGAGAGAACCAAACTGAGGGCACACCCCAGTTCAGCATATGGGTCTGCATGGGCTGGGGCCGGGATTTGATCCTTGGACCCCAGGGCTGCAAGACGAGTGCTCAACCCGCTGAGCTATCCTAGCGTCCCTAACTTTTTAAAACTGTCTATTAGCAAAAGTAACCATTTTCAAATTTCAGAAAATTTGCAAGGGCTAGATTTAGTGAATGAATTGCTTTCTAGATTTGACTCACACCTATTATCTGGAATAGATGTTGATAGAGACATCTGAGAAATAAACTTTTAGTTCTCTAGTGAAAATAAAAAACAGCAAATTTGAGCTGTTAAGTGCCATGGTGAAACACTGTAAATCCAGGTCCCTGCCAAGAGGACCAGGGGACCAGGAGACCTCAGCCGCCTCCCTGGGGTTCTGGGCTAGTCCTTTCTCCTCTGCAGTGTGAAGCACATCTCCTGCTCCCTGCTCATCCTGCATGCTGAGGATGACCCGGTCGTGCCCTTCCAGCTTGGCAGAAAGGTGAGTGTTGGTGCAGCCCTGGTGTGGGTGGGCATGGGGCAGGCTGGGCATAAGTAGGTGTGAAGAGGGGCCTGCTGCTGCCAGTGTGGGGTCAACTAATGCCATGCACAAGAGAAACAGGAGAAATGTCCCTGCACAAGGGGTCCTGGCCTGACAGATACTTGACTGCAGGGACTCAGTGGGTATTGGCTGGAGAATAGGGCCCCTCGATGATGAGGATCCCCCAGCCCCAACACAGGAATCCCAGTCAGTAGCAGTGACACATTGCTACTCGGCCTTTTGGCTAAGATCAAGTGCAGTAGCATTGACACAGAGCCTTTCATTTGTACTTTTGCTTTTGGGATTGGACTGATTTCAGAGGAGTACCATGGTGTTGTGGGGCCTCTGCATTTGCTTTTGCTGAATTTGCTTTGCTTTTGCTGTTAGGAAGCAGGATTAGATCTGCAAGCATGGGATAGGAGATAGCACCGCCTGACTGGTGGTGATGAGGGGCAGGGTCATCCTGGAAAGAATGATGCCCAGGCTACTTCTGCCTCAGAAGAGGCCCAGGGTACAGGCTTTTCTGCCTGCGGTAGGTCCCTTCCCTCCGACGGGTCTGTGCAGGCAGCCTGGCCTTCCTGGGAATAAGAGGAGGGGCTGAGGCAGGACAGATCCTGAGAGCCAGCTTGCTGACTGGCTTTGACTGGGGCACACAGCAAAGTTTGAGGCTCATGACATCTCAACACCAGGGCTGAGCCATCAGGGCTGCTCCAGGTCACCAAACCATCCCATAGCACCTGGCTCTTTCTGTGGTACTGGCTCAGCTACCTTGCCATTCCCTGAGGGACAGGTGTGGAGATAGAGAGGGTCTTGAATGGCAGGCCACGGAGCTGAGTGTGGGCTGGGTTCCTGCCAGCACCCACAGCCCCAGCCATAGGAGCCACAGGGAAGCAGGGCTATTTTAGGAGGGCATGGGCTGCACTGCAGAGCTAGCAGCCACTGACTGGTTTCTGTTGAAGAGGAAGCCACCAATCAGGTCACCCCAGGCCTACTATCTTTGGGCGCTGACCTCGCTCTCCCTCCCCAGCTCTACAACATTGCTGCACCATCTCGAAGCTTCCGAGATTTCAAAGTTCAGTTTATCCCCTTTCACTCGGACCTCGGCTACAGGCACAAGTATATCTACAAGAGCCCAGAACTTCCTCGGATACTGAGGTGAGGTCATCTCTTGTCACCAAGGACATCATCCTGGGTGGTGATGGCTCAGGTCAGAGGACAGCAGGCTTAGCTAAGGCTGCCTCATTGAGGTCAAGGGTCACCATGATTTAAGAACCTTTCATTTACACCCAGAGGGATGGAGAATGTTTATCGCCCCTCCCTCCTGGACTGTTCCCATGATGTCCCTGTGCTACAGGCTGTGCAGACGCACACAGACACCCCATGCAGGGCTCACCCAGCCCACAGCTGGCCATTCACAGGAGCCCCCACCATGCACGCTCCCCAGGGGCTATTGGTGAGGCCTCAGTCCCTCAGCACACCGTGGTCAGGTCCTGCCCCAGCACACAGGCACACAAGCACTCTGGCTCGGGTCAGCTCCTCAAAGGCCTGTTTATCTCAGCTGCAGGAGGGAGCTGTGCTCCTGCCTGTCAGGTCACCTTGGGTCACCTGCTGAGCCTGGGGGTGCTTGAATCAGCCCTCAGCAAGCTCCATCCTTTGTGTGATTCCACTCACACCTCAGTTCTCCTCTTGCTGCTGAGAAAGTTCCAGAGGCAAAGCTGAGTTCCTTTAGCAGTTGCCCATTCATGTTGCTGAGGGGGAAGAGTGAGCTAAAAGAATATGGGTTTGCTCTCGGGCTCTCATTTTTCCCCATCATGAAAGGAGTCTATTACAAAAAACAGACTGGAGTCTTGCTGTGAAGGTAGAATAAAGAAGAGAAGCCCATATGTGGTCTTTCCTCCTACATGTCAGGACTTGACCGTGAGGTGCCATTGGGGCCCTGCTTGTTTAACTGCCCATGGTCTTCTGAGGGGGAGTGTGCTCCTCTGTGCTCCTTGTCCTGCTCACCGGGCTGTGTGAGGAGGATGGGAGGCAGGGTCTCTGGTTTGGGTTTGGGTTTGGCTGAGTGTCCTCTGGTGTAGGGAGTTCCTGGGGAAGTCGGCACCTGAGCACCAGCACTGAGCCCCTGGCCTGAAGAAGCATGAAGACCTTGGCCTTCCTCCCCGTCCCACCCCACACCCTGGTGCCTGGGTGTCTGCATCTACGATGCACCTGGAGAAGGACTGGGAGGCCAGGTGGCACAGGTGAAGGAGGCCCTGCAGACCTGTGGAAAATGCAACTGGCAGGCATGTGGCCCTCCGTCCTTCTTGCTGCCACTCAACCCCATACTTCCTGAGCTGGGTGTAGAGAATGGGGTGTGAGGTGTTTGGACTACACTCAGCTTTCCAGCACTGCTCAAGAGAATGTAGGAAGACCAGTTCTTCTGTCCCTTCCCAGCACACGCAGAATGGACTCTTAATGCTTCCATCACCCCCTCCTGGTACCTGCTTGCCATCCTTGGTGTCCCTGCCTCCCTGGGTAGGCCCCACCAGTCACAACCAAGGAGGTGTGTGTTAGCAGCACTTTCTCCACACTCCAGTCACCTGTTCACCTGACTTAGCCCTCAACTGAACATTTATTTAATAAACTCCCAGTGGTGGTCTTTTGCTGTCTGTGCTGCCTCAAGCCCCTCCCAAGCCTAGCCCACAGCCCGAGGGCACTCTTACAGCCTCGCCACATGGGCAGAGGGGTGACTATGAGGCCCAGGAAGGTGGCCTTTCCTCTCTTCTTCTAGGGAGGGGCCTTCTCCAGATGTGGCAGATGGCCTTTTCCTAAAATACAGGCCTGTGTAGGGGACCCTTTCAACCTCATGCTTAGCAAGCTCAGTGGATGTGGCAGTGGCAGTGGACACGTGTTGGGGTTTCATCACAGACTGTGGATAAGCCCCTGACTACTAAAGGGACAGGCTTCTAGAGTGTGTGATCAAGTTCTGGCCCCTGAGCATCACCTAGTTCACTCACTGGTAGCTGTCTTATCAGACCAACCTCCCCTGCATTCTGCCACTCCTTCCTGGAACCCAGGACCCACTATGGACTGCACTTCTCCCCTCCACTGGTGCTGTTGATGGGCCAAAGCCTTATGTACTAGCTAAGTGACCTCTCAGAAGTGTGGGTGAATAAGAAGAAGAATGGGGCCTTGAGCTGCCCCCACTCCACAGGTACAAGGCTGTGTCCCAACTTGGAGCATATAAGCCCACCTGGGACACAGCCTCTCCTGATGGCTGACCTTCCTCCCCTAAGTCGTAAGGCTCTCAGAACTTACCAGTCTTGGCAGTTCAGAAATTCTCTAGGGGTAGGGGCTCATTAGCAGCTGAAGCTGGCCTGGGGGTCCCAGAGGTGGAAGGAAGCAGGTTCCTCTGAGACACCTTAGAGCTGATTATAGCTATTCTCATGTCTGGGAAACACATGCCTTTGTTAAACTGGGGTTGAAATGCATACAGGCTCTTGTCCTGAGGCCAATGTATTTCAGGTATGAGCACCACCTGTAAAACACCACTGTCTCGGGCTGCATGTCTGTCAGAGACGGAGCATCCGGGTCAGGCCCACTGGTGTCTTTCTGTGTAACTGCTCTGCATTAGAAGCTCTGAGAACCACTGAAACACCATGTGCCCACTAGGCCTGAGCAGCCCCTTCATGAGACTGGCGTGCTCTTCTAGCTTTCTCACTAAGGCTCCCAAGCTCAAAGCCAAGTTCCCAGCCCATCTCAGCCAAGAAGTGGGTTATGATCTCATTCTGTCTCAGACCTGCCTACTCTACCTGGGCTCAAGTTGTCATTTTTTATTTATTTTTTTAACTTTTTGTCTATGTGAGCTGCCCTCAGTTCGAGAATGGGATAGGATATAAAGTAAAAATACAAACTGTTAGTGTTCTCATAGGTGCCTGGCATGCCGACTGAGATGAGGAAACACAAAAAGGGAGTGTGGTAAAGTGGGCAACTACTAGGTCGTCTGCCAGTTAATCAGGTCCAAAGGTCCTACCTGGTGGCTTCTTGACTTATTACCTTGGTCCAAACAAGTAATCTTAAACTATGGGTTAGGACCCACCTTTGAAGGGTTACAAAATCAATGTGTGGGCAGGACCTATCTTTAAAAAATAAATGGAAGAGATTGCAATGTGCATAGCAGTTACATCCATGCATCCTGGAAACCACCAGATGCGGACAGGGTGTATATTCCCAGGGTACATCTCAGGGGGACGAGGTAGGGGCCAGGAGAGCCTGACAATGCCACCGGCTCCAGGAAGGGCTCACCGTGTCCCACAGTTCTCAGGGTCTTGGGTAACGCTGAGCCACAGGTTGATGTTCTGGCTTTTTATTCAGTTTGAAGTTATATAGTTATGGGGGACATAATTTGGACCCCAGGGCATTCTACCTCCCAGGGCCAGGAGTGGGTGGCAGAAGATGGTGCAAAAAGGAACCAATACAATTCATAGCAAAAACACTGCTTCCCAGAGGACAGTTTACCATGTAGCTGGTCTTTACAGTTCTCTGAAGAGCTGGCAGTTCAGGCACACACAGCTCTTAAGTTCCACAACAGCAGAGACGAGAATGCAGTCCTCATTCCCAGAACGATGGGCCATACTTTAGGGAGGGATGATGTGCCTGGGCCAGCGCAGGGTGAAACACAAGGCCAGGCCAACCAAGCATGGGCAGGACATTTTGATCAGTTTCTCACATGAGGCAGTAACAGAAGTGACATAGTGATGGTCACACACGTCTTAAAGGACGGGGCAGTGGAAGGTGCTGGTTGTGTGACCACAGACCCCAGCAGCTCTGATCAAGTATGCACTTGAGCAAGCCCTTCACAGCCTGGTTCTATGAGACGAGGGCACAGCCTGTGACCCGGTCCCAGCGTGCAAGAAGGCAGAGGCTCTGGACGGATGCCTCTGTTCCACGTCACCAACAGCACTGTGGTGACAGGTACCACCTGCATATGGCTTTCTCGTCTGGACAGCTGAAGGGCTCACCCACCCTTCCTGGCACCAGGCTGTTGCCCTCTGGGCCCACTTGGTCCTTTTCCAGAGCAGGTTGTTGCACTGGTAGAAAAGGAGGGGAAAAGGAGGCTAGCTTTGTGTGGAAGATGAAGTGCAGCCTCCAGGGCAAGCCAGGGTGCACTGACCTCCCTCAGCAGAGGCAGTGGCCTTGTCCCAGGTCCCCAAAGCCAGACGAGAACATCCAAGAATTGCTTCACCTGACATGACGCTTTAAAAGTATAATTCTTAGTAAAATAAGAAAAAGGTTTCAGCTAGTTTAATTTCCTTACAAGATTTTTTTTTTTAAACAAAACCAAGTTAACCCTGCATCAGCCAGCCTTATTCTAGTGAAGGCCCCCAAAGGCTGGACACAGGTATCTTCCCCAATATTACCCTTAAGTCACCCTGGAGCCCAGTTAGCTGATCAGTCTGGAAGCTCTGGGCCTGTGCGTTCACAGGGCAGCTATAAAGGTATGGCCAGGAGCATTGGACCCTCCCAGCATGGACAGGAGGCAAAGCTGGGCCAGTAGGTCAAGGAAGCTAGGGCCACACCAGCCAGCTAGCGCTACAGAAACACACTTTCTCAGACTCTAGAGTCTCAAAACTTAGTCTCACAACATGGTCTGTGCAAGGTCAGAGGAGCCCAGCAGGCAGCTCTACCTTCTCCACCTCTCGGGTGGACGAATCAAAGGAGCGGGAGATCCTTGTGGATCCCAATCCACCAACATGATCCCCACACCACGCTGAAACACAGCCCTGAAAAAAGCAGGGACCACTGGCTGCTGGCTAAGTGCTTGGAAACCAGCATGAGGTACAGTCAACAAGAAAACGAAAGCCCACTGGTCCCCAGTGCACTAGCACCTAGTTCCTGAGGAGGTTGGGGGCGGGATCTGCAGGTCGGAGGGTTTCATGCCCCAGATGTCTCGGGTGTTCACTGTGATGGTGTAGTCATTGGAGAGCTTGCCAGAGCAGGAAGTGTTCCTGATGACCTTGGTCCACTCCTTGGGGCTCTGAAAAGAGAAGATGCTAAGTAATCTCAGGCATGAGAACCTTCATTTCCAGAACTTCAGGATCTTACCAGATGAGCTCTTAGCCCTCACTCTGGGTAGCCTGATGGACGAGGAGAAAGTGACAACCATAGCTCATTGAAGAGGGCCCGAACTACCAGAAAAGCTACCAAATGACTAGATAGGAATGGCCTGGAGCCTGAGGAGGTCCTGTCCCTTGAAATGCTCCACATCCCGTTAGGGCACGGCCCACACAACAAAGATCCAATTCCCAGGGGAAATGGCAAAGTGGTCTCCTACCCACGGTCCCCCAGAGCCTGGCAGCTGCCCTCAGATGACAGCCACACCTGGAGTGGCCTCCTGGAGGCCCAGTTTAGGGAAGCGGATCCCACCCATCACTCCTTTTCCAGGCCTTGTCCTGTTCTTTCACAAGAGGGAACATGAGGAGCCATTTCCCAATATGCAGGCAGTGACAGCAACTTCCTATTCAGGGGGCCAAGCATGCCAAGTCAGACACAGAAATCCCTCAGTCCAAGGGCCTTCTTAAATAGTTTGGAAAAATAAACCATCTGACCCAGAATTCTGCATTACACCACTGTTGCCAGTGTCCTTTCCCATTGCCATCTTATGTAGGGCGCACGGGGGTCATCTAGAAAATCCCAGAAGAGGGAGGGAGTAGGCACCAAGGGACACCCTCCTTCACCTCCCAGCTTAGGACCTGGGTGTTCCCATGAGATCCATGTGAGCTCCAAGGCGGGGACACCAATCCCCTGGGGTTGCCATGTGCGGCCAGGCACACTCCATTCCAAACCTCTGTGTACTCCTTCACCACCAAGTGGAGAGCTGGCTCCCCTGCCCCTGCCTTATTAGAAACTGCTCCTTCCAGCTACAAATCCCTCCCTCTACTGAACAGCGAAGCTTTTACCTTTTTAGGAAAGTGTTCACATTATCATTTTAGATATGCTTTCTGTGTGCACACTGCTCACCAGGCTCTGCCCTCTTGGGCCAGACTCTGCACCTGCTCCCTGTGCCCAATGATCACACCAATATGGGGTGGTCAGCCTGGAGCCCATCTCTTCCCACTCTGTAGGGGTAACTTGTGTTGGGTGGACAGCGCCCTGGCCCCAAGGAGTTACAAAACACCAGTGTGCCACATAAAAGCAGAGGAACGGCTAAAACAGCCCTGCAGAAGGTGATAAGGAAGCACTGGGCACAGGACAGCCTGACCTTGGCTGAGCCCCAGCCACCTTGCTCTGGGCCACAAGTGGAACTGTGACCTCCCAGGAGTAGTCCAGGACAGCAGGATGTAGATGTGCCCTGCTGCTCCCCACTAGCTTTGGGGCCCAAGAACCTTACCTGGCACAGCTGGTCCACCTGGGCCTGGCATGCCATGTATACTTCCTAGTCCGCAAACACCATGAACCTGAAGCAACAGACAGGAAATCAAGAAACTGGCCACCCGGCCGCCATCTGCATCCTCATACTGGAGTGATGGAGCTGTCTGTGAGTAACACTTCTGTCCTGGGGACACTATTCTTGAAAACCTGTATTTTAACACATTTCTTTATAGGAACTGGTGTTTATAATGCACTCTCCCTGTGCATGTGGTTTAGAACTGCACAGCTGAGAGCCTTTCTGCTTTTTACCTCCAAGGTAGAGGGGCACAGAATGGCGACAGGCTCTATGTGGCCCTCTGTTCTCAGGTCCAACTGGGCCGAGAACTGGTAATACAGGAAAAAGATGCTCTGGACAAAAAGGATGCATGATATATGAATATAGAAATGCATTTTTGTTTACAATTGAGCCAGAAACAATAAAACCACTGAAAGTCTTTCCTTTATCACAGACCTCAGCCAGGGCCAACCTCCCAGCCCCAGTTCATGTGTGGTTATATCTGAGCTCACTGGTGAGAACCGAACTGGGGGCATACCCCAGTTCAGCACATGGCTCCGCAGGGGCTGGGGCTGGGATTTGATCCTCGGTCTCCAGGGCTACAAAGTGAGTGCTTACCCACTGAGCCATCCCGGCTTCCCCTAATTTCATTTTAAGCACTTTGTGTCACCAGGGGCCCATATTTATTGCAGGGTTATACTCAACCCTGCCCCGCCCACCTCCCAGAAATTTCTGAGCCATTCCTGCCCACAGTCCCTCTCTTGCTGAAGAAGAGAGGGCTCAGAAACTGCCTCCAATCAGCCCCATGTGCCACTACCTCCTGCTTGTCATACCCATCCAGATGGTCAGTTGGTTCTGGTGGTCTGACGGTGAACCATGTAGCTGGCAATTTCCACCACAAGGTTGCCTCACAGCATGCCAAGCACCACCAGAGGCCAATGCAAGCTTGGGTCCTGGGTGTAGCAGAACTGCTCCAGGGTGGGCCTGAGGCATTGCCCATGGGTCACAATTGGGGATAGGGGTGGGAGGGCTGCCGGGAACAAGCCTCACCAAGGCCAACAGCATGTGTTTTCAGCCCCCTCGGGGCCCATTTATCTGACCTGTTGGTGGGGAGGGATGTATAGACCAGGGAGAGGCCAATCTCACCTGTCCTGATTCATTAGCATATTGACCATGTCCTTGAAGCAGTTTGGCTCCTTGGGAGAGAATAAGCCACTGCTGATCTGGTCCATGGCCTGCCTCAGCTTGGGCAGGTGGTTGGAAGTACTCCTGGGCATTGTACCTGTGGGGTGGTGGGTCAGGTCAACTGACAGCCCAGAGTATCCGGGCAGGAGCCTCAGGGCAGGCAGCAAGCACGCCCTGGCCCAGCACTGCCCCGGGCTCCAGGCCTTCCACCCTTTGAAAACACTTGGTCTGGACCCTCAGACTGGGCGATGGCACAAGCAGGCCTCCGGGGACAGCCTGCTTGGTGCTCGGGAAGCAAGCAGGCAAGGCAGTGAACCTGCAGCCACAGCCACCCTCTGGGAGAGCCTTAAACCCTGGCAGGCAAGGGCCTGGCCCGAGAGCCCACCAAGTCCTCTATAGGGCTCTGGGCAGTACAGAATGCTGCTGTGCCCTCGATAGCATGGGGAGGGACACACACCCTTTCTGGTCTAGGGCCTTAACATCTTCCACCCGCAGGGCAAAGATGAAGAGGTTCTTGGCTCCTGCTTCCTCAGCCATCTCCACGTTGGCACCGTCCATGGTGCCGATGATGAGGGCCCTGTTGAACATGAACTTCATGTTGCCTGTGCCCGGCAGAGATCTGCTGTGACAGGTCAGCAGCAGGGATCACTGGCGGGGGAGCACAAGAAGGCATATCAGCCACCAGCTACTCACAGCATGAGCCACGGGACAATAAGAAACTGTGCTCCCTCCTCCCGGCCTGTAGCTCGCACTTGATTCAGGAAGAGCTGGAGCCCTTGCGCACCCCCAAAGGTGGCTGAGGCTGGGCACTGCCTACCCATCTGTAAGGGCTCCCCTTCTTGATCTAAGACGGCCTGAGGCAGAGGGTCCATAAGTGGACTCCTGAGAAGCCCCACAGGTGGCAAAGGACCTTTATTCTGAAAACTTCCAGGAACCAGGACCCAACCAAAGCCTAGAGGGGCCCCTGGTCCTGGCCTGTTGGTGTAACCATCCCATTCATTCCAACAACACCTTTGTCTCCTTCAGTCAGCTCAGAAGGCTCATCAGATCACTTCAAGAAGAACGTGGACTCTTACTAGATCCAGAGGACTGAAAAGGCAGGTGGCAAGGACAAGTTCTTCGCGCTCACACAGATGGCCCTGTAGCTTCTCCTGAGCACAGGTCCCCTATGCCTCCTCTGTCCCACTTGCCCTAGTGTCACTGCTCCCACACCCTCAGCTCATCTGTGGAGCAGATGTTTCCCTAACCTGATGGTGGGCACTCAAGGCCTGCAAGACTAGAGCCCAGACCTTTTCTCAAAGTCAAGCCTAGGTGTCAGCATAAAGAGACATAGGCACCTCGGCCCCCATGCAAGGACACCCATGTGCACACAGCAAATGTGGCAGCAGACATGTTGCCACAGCAAGTGTAAGAGCTGGGGGAGAATGTGGGGGTTCAGACTAGGCCACAGTCTGGGTACCCTCAAGGTCAGTTCTACAGAAGTACAGAGCCTGCCCCAAATAACAAGTGAGGGGGCAGAGTTGCACAGAGCAAAAGGCCAGAAGACGTGTTAGAAGCCCAGGGAAGGACTGACTAATCACCACCAACTGGACTACACGGGGTCGATGGCAGTGGGGACCACAGTGGTGAATCTGATGAGTGGGTCAAGCTTTACTCGCACAAAGCCTAGGATGCAGCCAGTGGTCTTTTTCAAACAGAGGTGCCTGCTACTTGGCATAAGAAATCCAGGTTCAGCTTTCCACCATTTGGTTGGGCAGATGGTTTCCCGACAAGTCTCCAGAAGAGGCCAGTTTAGAAAGGCCCATTCAGATCCATGCAGCCATGGTCCAAGGCACATTGGGCTGCAAGACCTTCAGAACCTTCTCCCAGGAACACATGCCATGTTAGTCTCCCCAGGAACCCCCAAAGTGGAGTGGCTCTGGACTAAACTCTCAATAGAACAGCGCTAAATGTCAGGCTCCAAGCTGCCCTCGGAAAGGTCAGAAGAGGCAGGTGCTGCCCAGGTAAGAGTGGAGAGCTGATGAGCTGAAGTGCCCCCTGGGGAGGGAGGGGAGGGAGGGGCAGGGAAGCAGCGTGGAAGCACATCCTTCCAGCAGGAGTGAGCCCAGCAGCAGAAAGGCAGAACTGGGAAGCCGAGGAGAGGAAGAGAAGAACGTTGAGATCAGGGCAGGAGCAAGAAAGTACTGAGACAGTGGACACCTAAGGTGAAGAGTAAGTCTCCACACTTGAGCACAGATACTTCCCCAAAGCCTTTTTTAAAATCCATTTTTAAATCATTCAATTACAGTTGGCATTTAATATTATTTTATATTAGTTTCAGGTTTATAGTGTGGTGATTAGACCCCGAAGCCTTGCAGTGCTAGACTGAAGACACCCCTTGGCTGGGGACCCTCACTGGTCCAGGAAGAATGACCACCAGCAGTGACCACCCATATGGCACCCAGGCAGGGGCAGGCTTTCTAACATGCAGGTCCCAGAGTTACCTTTTTCAGCAAAGGACACTCGGTAGTTCTCCAGAAAGATCACTTTGAGCCTGTCGCCCACAACTGGATCGAGGTTGACATCAGTGATGGACGTAACCAGCTTAATGATCATCGTGGCCATGTGGTAACCAGGGGCCTGGAAAGTGGGGGAGGTTCCGTGTGAACGTGCTTGTACTTGGGGGCCAACATTATTACTGGTGGCTGGAGTCTGATGCTGGACACGCTGCCATCACGCCCAGCTGAGGGGCTCCCTGGTGTCAGGGAGGGACGGCTCTCTGGAGGGGCTGAGGCCATGGCATCCCTGCATGTCCTCCACACAATCTGGCTGACAGACTCGCAACAGAAGAGCCTGTAGACCCACCCGGTGCAGCGCCCCTGCTCTCCCTTGGCTCTGATGGAGCACATCTCATGACAGCCACCTCACTGTGTGCCAAGCTCTGTCCACCTCAAGCTTGCTTCCTGATTCTAGTCAGTTTTCAGAAATGAAGAGATAAAAGGAATAAAACTGACTACCAGCTTACAGGAAATACAGAGAAATAAGGGACATACTGGACCGTGTCAGAGGGAGGCAGTCAGAAAAAGCCAGCTGGGGAAGATAGCCCTGCTCCGCAAGCTGGAAGATACCCTTGCCCCACAATTTCTATAACAAAAATAATTGCAGGGGGTAAAAAAACAAAGAGAGAGACATGGAGAAAACCTACAGAAGAAGAGGTTTAAGAGATAGTCAACAATCACCATACCAGCCATCACTGGGGTCCTGATTCAAACAAGCTGCTCAAGACATTTGTAACTTGAATATCCAGGTGTAATGATGGTCTTGTGTGGTTGTGTCCAGGAGTCGGTGTGCACAGTGGCTTAGGGGAAAATGTCACCATGAGGATGTGTGAAGTGCTGGGGATTAAGTGTTCTAGTGCCTGTGGTGTACTGTCTAGTAGAAGCACAGCTTTACGAGGTTCAACAATTCTTCCTTCTTTTCTTTAGACTTGAATTTTTTAGTAATTAGAATTTTAAAAACTTTAAAGTTCATATCTCTCAGATATACATATACATACTGAAATACTGACAAATGAAGTGAAATGATGTCTAGAAAGTGCTTCAGAATAGCAGGAGTTGGGGGAATGGGCAGAGATCAAAGAAGGTGGGTGTGCACTGCTGTCTGAAGTTGGTGGGCTCGCACAGGGGCTTGAACTTACTGTCTACCTTTGTGTGTGTTCGACTCAGAGCAGCAGACAGAACCTAGCACCACCTTGTGGACCCCCATAAAGGGGGATGCACCCCAGAGCAACACACTCTTTGATGACACCAGGCCACTGGGGAAAAGGACACCGATATTAGAGTGCAGAGTATGATGCTGAGACCCACCAATGCCTAAATGCATTGGACTCCACTAAGACATATGCCATAGTAAACAAAAGGAAACAAGGTCATGCTGAGCTCAGAGTGGGCTCACATGTGGTTGATGAAGCAGCCACTGACCTGCGTCTTCTCAGCATGTGAGTGGGGGATGGGGACGCAAGCTGGGGCCCGAGAGCTGGGTAGTGCCTGAAAGAGTGGTGGTTATGCAGAGAAAGGGTCCCATCTCATCAAACAGAGGGGCCAACCAACCCACTGGGGGCTACCCTCGAAGCTAGAGAGCCCCAACCCCATGTACTGGGAAGGCAGGGGTCCCATCCAGCTCCCTCCTGTTGCGGAGCTGATTACGACTGAGCTGATTCAGCCGAGAGTCACACCTGGGGGCCAGGGAACCTCTGTTGCTCTGTGCATGCTAGCTCTGAGCCACCCTTAGTGTTCAGCCCAGTGGGTGCTAGCACTCAAGTCAGGACAAGGTGGCACTGCTGAAAAGTATGGTGGCCTATCCATTCTGACTAAACATCAAGGGAAGAGGACATGATCTCACTTTGCCCCCAATCATGACAGTCCTGGGCACAAAGACGTTGGCAGGGTCCTTCTTTATTTCTGCATGACAAGAGAGTCAAGACAGGCAACCAGAGACAGACACTCCCTGCCCTACGACACGCCCTGGTGACCAGCATCCTCAGAGGACATGGTAGGGGTGGCGGAGGTGGCGGCACTGGGCCCTCCAGCCCTCCAGGAAATTGTACTTACAGAAGATGGACGAGATCCCTAGATTCTGCATTCTGCACTTGTGTCCCAGGGTAGGGAAGCCAGCCAGGAGCAGGCTCTTCTAAAGGCTCCCAGGGAAAGCTGCACCCCTGTTTTCAGAGTAGGTTGGGTCTGGTGACCAGTACTCAAGGCCCTTGCACATAATGGGCACTTGGAAAAAGAAGGTGACCTCAGGATGATGGTAATGGTACTGTCAGACTTTGAGGGTATCAGGCAAGACCCCAAGTCCCCCCCACTCCTCTCCTGATGCTGTCCTGCATGGGGGCAGACAGAGGACCAAGCTACATTGGCAGACTCACCTTCAGCCCCAGCAAACTGAGGATATCCTCACCAGGCCACCAGTCTTCAATTCCAGTGTGTTGGGGGGTATCTACTCAGGGGCGAGAGGCCACCCTAGATAGCATTCACCAGAGAGCCAGGAACCTGCCATAAGCAGGACAGAGTAGTAGCTTATCTTTAACATCTGACTTCAGGGGTTTTTTTGTTTTGTTTTGTTTTGTGTTAAAGATTTATTTTTATTGGTTTTTGACACACAGAAAGAGAGAAGGGGGAGGGCCCAGAGCAGTCTCCATAGTTGACAGCATTAGTTTTCCATATAGTTTCACTCCATAGGTGGGCGCGGGGCTGCGCAAGGCAGGAACTGGGCTGGGGGCTCCCACATAGGCCTCGGCAAGAACTGAACTGGGGGCACTCCCCAGTTCAGCATATGGGTCCGTCTGGGCCAGAGCCGGAGCCGGGATTTGATCCCTGGTCTCCGGGGCTGCACAGCGAGCACTTAACCCACTGAGCCATCCCAGCTTCCCCAACTTCAGGTTTTAAGAAGAACAGGCTGTCCCTTACTTCTAAAGCTCCCCATTTCTAGAAATCAGACAGAATAACATAGAGATAAAAATAAAAACACAAACTACATTTTCACCAGAACTAGGGAAGAGCAAAAACATTTGAACTACAGAACATTGAGCAAGTTCTGCTAGTCACAGGGATGGGTGGGGGACAGGCCGGTGAGTGCAAGGGTCTCAGGACCTGGCCTCCTCACAGGGGCCATGAGCAAGGAAGACAGAGAAGAGACCCTGGGGGCCAGGCAGGCTGACCTCATCAGCATCTCTCTTGTAGAGTAACCTTGGGAGGAAGGTCTGACATCCTGGTGGACAGAGGCCCACAGGGCAGAAACCAGGGGAACTGAGGCAGGGAGCCTCCTGAGCCAGCCTGGCCTTGGAAGAGACAGAGGAGGTGCAGCCACAGAATAGCAGCAGGCCTTGTGGGATCCTGCAGATGCCCTGAAGCTCCAAGCAGCCTAGGGAGCAACAGAAATGAACCCAGCTTCCCTACAGACAAGGAGAAATGGAATTAAGCTCCCTGTGAGAATCTTCAACCTGTGATGACCATCAACATGGAAAGGGGACCAGAGATGCAACATAAGGCCTCAGGAGAGAAGAGGACAGGACATGGTGTAAGGTTCGCTGAAGAGAGACCACACCAAGTTCTGGTTTAGTGAGAGAGTTTATTAGAAATGGCCAGCCTGACACCAAAAGAGGGAAAGATGGCATCAGCCCCTTCTGGGGATTGGGAGAGCTTTTTATAGATGGGTATCAGAAGAACCAGAAAGGGGAGCGGAGGAGGGGTATCAGGAAGCACTAGCATCTAGGTCGGGTGTGTTTAGTGGATAATCTGATGGGCAAGTCCCAATTGCCTCAGGGTGGGACAGAAAGTCCTTGCAGGCTTTTCTCTTCAGGGAGGCACCTGGGGCTGCTGCTTTGTCCTCCTGTTAATTATTTTTCCTCCTCCCACTGTCTCACCCTTTAGCCCTAACACATGGGAGCACATGAAGTGAGAACTGGCAGATACAGGAGCAAAAAGGCACGGTTATCGCATGTACTCATAAATGCAGCCTGATTACAGATGCCAAGAGGGAGAGAAGACGCACAGATAGCAGACACACAGAGGATGGAAACAGGAAGGGCAGAGAACCTAACAGAAAAGGAAAGACCCTTAGAAATGTTCAGAGAAAAATCAACAGGCAAGAAGGTAGATAGAAGACACACCCTACTTCACTGGAGTCCCAGAAGGAAACAAACAAAACAGTCGCACCAACAAATGTTTTAACTATATTTTAAGAAAATGTCCTAGAAATAATGCAAGGTAGAAATCATCATATTCAAAAAGCATCTGGGCATCAGGGAAATTGATCCACAGTGGCCAGCACACAGACACACTCATGCAGTCACATTAGTACAGACAATGAGACCAGCTCATTAATGATATGAGACCAAGACACACGGGAACCCACCCTTTAGTCCACACATAGTCTAACTTGTGGCCCAGAACGGCTTTGAATGTGGCCTAACACAAATTCTTAAAACATTAGATTGTTTTGTGACCTTTTCTCTAACTCATCAGCTATCATTAGTGTTAGTGTATTTTATGTGTGGCCCAAGACGATTCTTCCAATGTGGGAAGTCAAAAGATTGGACACTGCTGCTCTAGACAGAGGAGCATAGGGAACTAAAAGATGCTTAAGGAAAGGAATGTCACCTTCACATTGTCCTTCATGGTGAAAGGCCACAAAGTGAACAAGGAAGAACTTAGGGAGTGTGGTTCATGGGAAAAGTGTTGTGAGCTAGAGTGAAATCCAGGAAGGATGAGCTAAATGTGTTTATCCATAGACTAAGACAGAAAGCAGGTTGGGGGTGAGGATGGCAGAGCAGTGTCACCCACGTGCTCTGAGCATGGAGAAAGCACCTGCATACACATGTGCATACCAGCTGGGGAAGGGGGGTGAAGAGGAACTGAGCACAAGCCCTGGACAACCTCATGGGGATAGCTGGGGGTCACAGGGCATCACTGCCAGCTGATAAGCCCTGCAGGACACAAAAAGGCACAACCCAAAAGAGGGGACAGAGAGGCTGCTGACTGCAGTTGGGGCCATGGCGGGAGGAGGGAGGAGTGCCCAGGACTTCACGACTGCTCATAGACTAGGCTCAGGAAGGGAGTTCAGTGACACCCCTGGGGAAATGATTTTAAAAAAATAATAAATAAAAAAAAATGCAGAAAATCATGACCACAAAAGAAAAATATGGCAAATCAAACAGAATAAAATCTCCATGAATAACTGTTTCTGGCCAGGGAAGTGCCTCCTTCAGCCACACTTAGGAGGTCCTCACCTGCAGCCCTGTGTGAAGGTTTGGCGTTAGAAGTGTCAGCATCACTCAACCCGAAGAGCCATTGACCATTGTTACTCAAATGCCTCTCACAAGGGACTGCATTCCTCCACCTGACAGCATCTCACTTATTCGTAATAGTTCTGATGTTCTTGAGGAGCCTTCTATGTTGAAAAGAGTATCTGTGGTTCCCTTAGTTTTCAAAATAAATACTGACTTTATTACATTACAAAGCTTTAAAAATGAACTTATTAAAGTTTTATTATCATATTTGTAAACCTACCAAATATTCATATTTACTTTTACAGGCTCTTTGATTCATGTTTGCTCTCATATTTAAATGCTGCTTAAACAATATAAGGTATATGTATAAATTTAACATATGCTATTTTGTTTTTTATAAGTATACTTTAAATGCCTCTAATAAGTAAAATCTTTCCAAATAAGTCAAGACAAGTCGAATAAAGACAATAACTAAATTTTAAATAAAAAATGGACCTAGAGCTGAGCCTGTGAGTCCCATGATGCTTCCATAACCAGGCTGTGCTGACCACCTGCGGCCCTGGTTCAGGGCCTGTAACCCCACTGCCCTTCTGGGGTGTGACCTGTGTCTGTGTTATGTAGCTCAGGCCTGTGCCCTCCAGCAGACTGGGGCAGAGCTCGCCTCTCCTTTGCAGCTGCTCTGGCACTGAACACACAGAACAATAGAAAGCTT
Source organism: Craseonycteris thonglongyai (assembly GCA_004027555.1). Classification (NCBI taxonomy): domain Eukaryota; kingdom Metazoa; phylum Chordata; class Mammalia; order Chiroptera; family Craseonycteridae; genus Craseonycteris; species Craseonycteris thonglongyai. Next base: position 25,687 of record PVKE010014858.1, read on the forward strand.
CTGCTTAAACTCAGCATGCAGTCACACCACCCTTCCCCCTCCACCCCCCACCCCCATCCCCGGTCTGGCTGCATGGGAGGATAGGTCGGGCAGTGAGTTGGCATGGCTGCACTTATGGTTGTACACTGTGATGACATGCAGGCAGTTCAGCAGCTGCCGCTTGTACTTAGGGATCCTCTTCAAGTGCACGTTGAACATGGAGGATGGGTTGACTTTCATCCGATACTCCTCCAGGAATGCACAGAACTTCAACTTGTTTTCCTGCGGAGAACAAAGAGGAAGGACAGCTGGATGGTTCACAGGAGTGAACCCCACAAATACCACAACATCCAATTAATGCCCAGTTTTATATCTGGACTGAGAATGCCGCTGTCCCTCTGTCAGAAATGAGGCAGGGGGTGGCTCCCAGAACATCTGCTGCCACCCGGGGAAGAACATGGAGACTGGAAGACCAGAACTGAGAGGCAGAGGGGGTGGCAGCCACATGAAAAGTGGGAGTGAGGAAAGCATGGTCCTGAAAGTGGATCCACACCACCAGGGGCAGACATAAATGGAAAACTGGACCAAAAGCAAGCCTGGAGAAAAGCAAAGGATAAGAAAAGCAGAATAAAAGGAAAACAGTGAGTGTGGCATAAGACAGATGGGTCAGTCTTGCAGAGAGGGGTGTGAGATTTCAAAATGAAGGGCTATTTCTGGGCACAGTGCAGAGGCCTGCAGGGAGCAGGCAGTGTCTTAGGGCCAGCCCTCCTCCTCCATGGAGGCAGCAACCTGGCCTGTGTCATGTGAGGCTGCTGCTGGGGGAGGGGCTCGGGTGCTGGGATCTGAACCAGCCTCCAGGGCTTCCCTCTGGACAAGCTTCTCCTACAGAAGTTCCACTGGTGTGTCAAAGCCGCTCTGGGAGTCTGTGCTCACCTACCCACCCACCTACTGTGTGACCTGAGGTCAGTCAGGTTCTCATCTGAAAAGCTGAGTGGACAGATTGGCTGTGCAGCCCCTGAGCCCCAACCTGCAGAACAGGCAGGGACACTACCCCACACGGGCCTGAGGCAGCAGGGCTGGCTGCTTATGGGCCTACCTGCTTGACCTTGACCATATCTCTGATGAACTCCTCATCACTGACCAAGGGCAGCAGCTTCTTCAGTTGGCTCAGGTCAGTCAGGAAACCCTCTCCAATATTTTGGAGAATTGTAAAGGGACATGGTTTCTCCGCATGCTGGGACCTGTCCTCCCAGAGATGGTGCTCCCATTTTGTAGCCATGCCTCTGCTTTCAGCTACCTTCCATTCACTCTTCAGATCTCAGCTCTGCTGTCTCTTCCCTAACATACAAACGGCCCCTGCCAGGCTGTGTCTCCGTGGCTGGCCCTCACCCTGGCCACTATACCCACAACTGCTGGCTGCATCTGTGAGTATAGCACACCCCCTGGCACCTACAAAGCCTCATTTCCTTTCTGAATGAGCACATGGACATGTCTCTGGCTCACAAAACCCCTCCAGCTGCAGGCCTGTGGTGGCCACTTGGCTGGGTGGCCCCACCTCAGCCCTTCCCAAAGCCCAGAACCTCGATTCTGGACTCCCTATAGGCCCCAGAGGCCACTGACTGACTGTTCAGCCTGGCTTAGCATTCCCATGTCCAAGGGCAGCAGTTGGACACCCCCTACTCCCATCCAGGAGTAATTGCCGGTCCATACATGAAGGAGCACGCTGTTGCCAGCCCAGCACCCACTGGGACGGGCCTGACACCACCAGGAAGACTGCCATGGCTCTAAGTGTGCCCACAGCTCCCTGTGAATTTGAGGTGGTTGGTCTTACCTCCACAATGGTGCCGGCCAGCCCTGGGTTACACAGGAGCAGCCAGCGTTGGGGCGTGATGCCATTCATCTTATTTTGGAATTTCTCGGGCTCCAACTCATAAAAATCCTTAAAGCCAAAGCCACAAATAATACGCAACAGTCACAAATGCTGTGTCTGAACAGGTGAGAACACAAGGACCTTGGAAGGAAATCCCCTAGGAGCTCCCGAAGTTCAGTTTCCCTGCTTAAGAACACAAAGCAAGCAGCATTGAGAACGGTCTGAGAACAGTGGGCACACAGCATAAGCTTTTCAATGCACCCCATTTCCAGCCAGGCAGCCTGAGGGTAGGTATAACCACAGAGGTAGCAGGTCCTGGACATTTCCTGGAGTGCTCATGACAGGAGAGAAACCAGGGCTCAATTTCCTCATCTGCAAAATGGGGACCCCCACTGAGAAGTCTATTGTGGCAATGAAAGCCCCCAGGCAGGCACCGGCCCACCTAACTATCATGGGGGTGTGAGGATAAAAGGGATTCCAAGGTCTCATCCACCAAGAGCAGACAGGAAGCACTGATCTGACTAAGAATGCTTCCATTTTCACAGTGACAAGCCCCAGCCATCACACCATACCTCCACCCTGTCCATGCCAGGACACTCATCCCCAGGTGGGGTGCTCATGGCCACCAGCTGGTGCCAGGTGGCTATAGCAGCAGAGCCTCTGCCTGGACAGACTGAGAATACAGGAAACAAGAGGGGCCACCGGTGATGAGGAGACACAGTGTCACCTACTGGCCGTTTTGCTTTGGGTAGCCTAGCCATTGCCCACAAGGGCAGCACAATAATGCCCCAGCCACTGTGCATATAGGCAGCTGATGGTCCCTAGAAGCAGATGTGGGTCAGAAAGGAGGTACGCCCTGGTTCAGGGCAAACGACAGCCCCACTCACACTGACTGCTTCACAATCTCCACGTGGATCCTCGCCATGCCATTGACAGTGTGAGATCTGATTACACACAGGTGGGCCATGTTAATCTGTTTGTAGTCCCCTTCCAGACACCCTCCTCATGCAGTCCACATCCCCAGGGAACAGGGCAGCCACATGCTGTTGCCCAGAAAGAGAGCTGTGAGCAGAAGGGCAAGAGGTCCCCGTGGGAAATTCTGTTTCCTCCAAGAAAGTCCCAGGGCTGCTGCACCCCAGACCTGCCCTCAAATACCCTAGACATACCTCTGAGAGCCCCGCCCGCCATGCTGCCTCAGCCCAGTGAGATCCCAGGCCCTGCCTGAGGACGGGGCACAGCTGCTGTCGGAGGCCCATGTGGCTGATATGTACCCGTCTGGGATCGTCAGCCACCCGCCTACCCCTGAGAAGTCTGGTCTATGGGGCCGGCAGCAGGGAGCAGGCAACAGCATACAGGCACTGGCCCAGGGGAGTAGGAGCAGAGGGGCCAGAGGGACAGGGCCCCAGGACTGCCTCTGCAGCAGATTTGCTCTGCAGCAGGTGTCCAGGGGCTGCAGGACCCTTGGCTCCTCCGCCTAGAGCCCTATAACCCAGGACATATTGGCTCTGTTTAAAATCACTGAGCTGAGCCTGCTAAACATGCCTGTTTGCCTATGGGAGTCTCTTACAGTGTCCTTGCTGCTTTGACTCCTAACGAGGTCTAGCATGGCCCTGGTCAGAAAACAAGGGGGCTGAATCCCAGGGCAAGGAGACCAAGATGTGGTGGAGCTAACTCACATCCAACCTTGAGGAAGAAGGGCCTGTGCTTCCACACTGAGCTTGATCCCCAGTCCACAAATGAACCTTCTCTGCAAATGTCTCAAAACATATTCTCACCAGGTGCCAGCAGCCAAACTTGGAGGACTTAAAGTGGCAGATAATGACCTGCAGGGTGGCAGCCACCATGAAGTACTCCTGTGTCAGGGGCAGCTCCTTCCCCTCAAAGAACTGCAGACACAGGATGGTTCTCCCACCAACTCAGCCACTCGAACCACCACAGGCCTTCAGGGGTCTCCCCCGTGGCCCAGGACAAGGCACTGGGCCTGGGGGGCAGGGCCTGTCCCCAGGCCTGCAGAGATGTGTGTGTGGATGGAAGATGGGAAGCCCTGAGTGCCAGCATGGCATTGACGCCCTGATCCCCACAATCCTGGGGGCCCAGATGTCAGCTGATCTGCAGTTCATGGACACAGGCAGGAGGTCACAAGTGGCCTAACCTGCTGTGACCTTCAGACAAGGCGGAAGCACAAGAGCACCAGCAAAGGGTCACCATCCTGTGTGAGGTCACCGACAGGAAGACCTGGTCCCTTCATAGTGAGAGGCTGAGAGCCAGGAATGCCAGAGCCACCCAAAGTGCAATCTCCAAAGTCCATACTAAAAATGCCTCATGGCTGAAGCTTCAGACTCTGCTTAAAAATCTCCGCAGGGAGAGGGACAAATGTTCTGTGAGGTTTTCAGCACCAATGGTCTCTTCTACGATTTGTACATATTCCTTTGACAGAAAAAACAACATATGGTACACTAAAATATAAAAATTTCAAAGGCTCTTGTCTGGCAACAACAACAGAAATGTCAATAGACACTAGATTCCGTGGCAATGAAGAATGTGGCTGTGGCTCTCCTCTAGTATGTGCCTAACAGCTTTTTAAACCATGACTGCAGAATAGGGGCTACTATCCTCACGTGACAAGTGGGTCATCGACTTTTTGGGAAGTTGGCACCAGAAGAGCAGAAACCACTTGAACGTCACTTAAGTGGTCCCACCTGACAAATGTGAGGCCTGTAAACAGTTCCCTGCAGAGAGTCCCAGCCTACACTTGCAGAGGAACCAGCTGTGGGCAGCACTCACATTGTCATTGGGGTATAGGACTCCGGAGACATTCTCAGCCAGGTTCCTATCCAGGACTGCCTCGATGTAGCCCCCCAGGTAACTAAGGGCAGAGACAGCTGGTCAGGGTTGTGTGCCTGCTGAGGCCCTGGGCGTCAGGGCTGCTGTGTTGACCTTGCTTCTCTGGACAGTCTGGGACAAGCAGTCCTAAGAGACAGCGCCCCTAGAGCTGCTGCTTTGCCTGCCTCACTCCTGACCCCCCCCCCAGAGCCATGCTGGCTTTTGCATCCTATCCATGCCCTGCCGTGGGAACCTCCCTGAGAAGCCCCCTGCTCACAAGAAGCCTGCCTTCCACCCTCAGCAGTGAGAATGCAGAGAGGGGACAGGAGCTGCACCGGCAAATTCGGAGGAAGTAACTCAAAGGAGACCAACAGTCATGGAACTTGAAGTCATTGAGTGCCTTGGTGGACCACAGCCTCACAGTGCTGACAGTGTTGTTCTTATAGCCTGGCACTGGGATGTCGTATGACATGAGACAGAGACACGGGACAGAGACAGTCAGGATCCAGTCAACCAGAAACATGGTCCCTATCCCATCAGCCAGCGACATGGTCCCCAGTGCCAGCCTCACAGAAGCAGCATTCTGCCTCTCTGCTGCTGGCTGCTCATCCTCTGGCTTTTCTCCTGTTGCCCAAAACACACCCAACCTGCCCTATGCCAGGCCTCAGTCCCACCTCCCTCCCTGCCTGCTGTGTAGCCTCAGCCCAGCTCACAGTTCGCCTGGCAGACGTGACAGGTAACCCCCTGAATACACTGCACAGGTCACGATATCCTAGATTTACCTGCTTCAGTACTAGCACTGACTTAAGCATTCTGCCACCTCAGCTCCTTCAGGGTGCGTTCAGTAATCTGGCTGACACTCCCTCAGCACTCTCTCCAGCCTCTGCCTTCCACGCCTTCCCCCTTCTCACTGTGCTTGAGCAATTTCAGGACTCATCCGATTTCCCCCAGTAGACAACTTCCATTCCTGACCTCCATTCCTGCATGTGCAGCCAGGTTCCTCCTGTTGTATGCTTTGATGTCTAACTCAAGGAAACCAACCAGCCTGCACACTGCTCTCAACAGAAAATACAAGACCTGCTTTCTGCCTATAGGGGCTGCCATATGCCTCCCCCATTCCCATCTGTCCAAAACCTGGTTTTGCTCTTGAAAAGCACAGGAAGAAGTGGCAGCCTTCAGGTCACTTGCAGCCCTCAGGCCCTCCGATGGGGCTCTCACTCTCAGGCATGCTGATGGTGGCCCCTACAAGCACAAGGTGCAGCTTGACAATGTGAAGTCAGCTCTGGCAGCTACTAAGGCCTGTGTAAGGGCACCACTGGTTAGAGACCCAGTGTCATCTTTCCCTTCCGATCTCCCCATAACCTTCGCCCTGACCGCTGCTCCCCTTGCCTTGTCCAAGCCAGTGACAAGCCCTGCAAAGCATCTCCGATTCCCCTCCTCCCCTCTCCATGCCAGCTCCTAGGATAAGGCCCTCATCACACGCAGGGAAGGATGCTTAAGTGGTCTCTGGGCCTTATACTGCCGTGTTCATCTTCTACAATCACACACATTTGGAAAACCAGAGCCCCTTCTGTTTTTTTTCAAATTAAATCTTTCTTATGGCATTTCAGGCCTCTGTCCAGCTCTTGACCCATGTGCCTTATTTAAAACAAATACTGCAGAAAATCTGAATGAGTCACTTGTGCATACCCACAACCACCCGTCTCCCAGCTCACGTTTTTTTGTTCAACCTACCTTCATCACTAGATGACCCTCTCAGGAGATCTCTCTACCTCCTCTGCGCCCTAAAACCACCAAGATGTGTAGTCTCTGCCATCTCTGAGCCTGGACTGGACTGCCCATGACTGCACCCTATGATGGTTGACAGCACATCTGCCAGGAACTCTATGCATTTGCCCTGGTCATGCCATCAGTGCCCTGCTGTGAGGGACAGCCTGTGAGCCCACGCCAGAACTTCCCCCAAGGCCTCCCCAAATGTCCGAGGATCTGAGGGCTCACAGGAACTGCTAAGCTGTAGCTGAGGCAGTACTGAGAGCTGTGGGCCACCCCTGGGATCAGGCGCATGTGGAAGGGGAGTGTACAGAGCACTTGCTAAAGCGCTAGTCATGTCCCCTTGGGGACAATGCCCTTGCCTTGTTACAGTGCTGTCCTACTTGCCATTAAACAACTGCTGGTCTCCAACCCAACACACAACTCCTGGTAAACTAGAATGTGGTCTCATGTTCAGCATTTTCCACTGTCTAGACCAAGCTCATCCAACCCGCGGGCTGCACGTGGCCCAGGATGACCCTGAATGTGGCCCAACACAAATTCATAATCTTTTTATTTTTTTTTAAACATATTTTTATTTATTTATTTATTTTTGACAGAGACAGAGAGAGATACAGAGACAGAGACAGAGAGAGAACTGAACTGGGGGAACTCCCAGTTCAGCATATGGTTCCGCACAGGCCAGGGCTGGGATTCGATCCCCGGTCCCCGGCGCTGCAAAGTGAGCGCTTAACCCGCTGAGCCATCCCGGCTTCCCCCATAATCTTTTTAAAAACATTATGAGATATTTTTTGTGCCCCCCTATTTTTTAAAAACTCATCAGCTATCACTAGTGTTAGTGTACTTGATGTGTGTCCCAAGAAAATTCTTCTTCTTCCAGTGTGGCCCAGAGAAGCCAACAGGTTAGATACCCCTGGTCTAGACAGTTCCTGATGAAATGTATGAAATTGGGCATATGAGAAGAAGGAAACCTTCCAGGCTTGAGTCAGGTCCTCTGGGGAAGCTTATGGTGGCTCAGACGACTGCAAGCCCTCCACTTCTCAAAGCAAACCAGTGTGGCAACGAAAACCAAGCAGTCACCATGCTCAGCCCACGCTTCCCGGGAAATGCCCATGTAGGTACCTACATGTCCAGCCACGTCACCCTGTCAGGGGTGTGCTCCACTCTGCCATAGAAGTGCACAGGAGGCATGTACTCGGCTGGGCCTTCTTCCAGGGGTTGCCATAGCGCAGCCCGTCATCAGCCTCCTCTACCTGAAAGCAGGTGCCAGTAGCAAGGTGAGTTCTCATAGGAGAGAGAGTCCTGGGTGCTGGGCTGACCCTGTCTTCCACCTGCACTAACCATGCTATCGAGATGACACTGCCCAGCACTGAAACAAAACTACAACCGATTTATAATGCAAAGGTTTCCAATTCCAGTCAAGGACAAGAATCACCTGAATTCAGCAATAAAAAGATGTCCTGCCACTACACACGAATGAGATTTGAAAATGTTATGCGGAGTCACAGACGCCCATGTGTTGCCTACCGGTAATTCCATTTATACAAAATGTCCAGAACAGACACATCCACAAGGACAGCAGGAGGTGAATGGCTGTTGGGTGCTGGGCCTGACCGCAGTGGGTGCTGGGCTTCCTTTGGGAGTGACAAAGTATTCTGGAAATATAACGGTGATGGTTGCCCAACTTTGTGAACATATTTAAAACTACTTGATATCTCCATAGCTGTTATTAAAAAAAAAAAAAAAAGAATCACTGGAACCCTACTACTTTGAAAATGACACCACAAGCCATGGGTGCCAGGGGCCATGCTGTCCCCTGGGGAATACTGGCAGCTAGACACTCTACTGCAAAACACCTTCCTTTCTGCTTATTTTCCAAAACCTGCACCCAATGGCATCCAGAAGCAGTAAGTACATGAAAAACACTACTACAGATAAAATGAAAAGTAGTTTCAACAGACTCTCACTTCTATTTGGTATTGTTTCAAGTTCTGTACTGTTGATTGGTCTATTGAGGTTATCCAAATCTTCTTGGTTCAGTTTCAGTAAACTATATGTTTCTAGAAATTTGTCCATTTCCTCTAGGTTGTCAAATTTGTTGGCATAGAGTCTTTCATAGTAATCTCTTATGATTGTTTGTATTTCTGCAGCATCAGTTGTAATCTCTCCCCTATCGT